>CM019150.1:217645858-217930193 GCA_009733165.1 Naja naja | reverse complement strand
TACCTACCTACTTCCTTCCTTCCTTCTGCCTATCATTCTATCTTTCTTTCCCTCACCATTTCCTTTCTTCCCCCCTGTCTCCTTCCCCTTCATTCCTTCCTTCCTTCTGTTTTTCTTTCCCCATCTTTCCTAACTGCTTACCTTACCTACCTACTTCCTTCCTTCTTCCCATCATTCCATCCTTCCTTCCCTCACCTCTCCTTTCCTCCTCCCTGTCTTCTTCCCCTTCCTTGATATATGTGTAGCCATTTTAGTTAGGCTTAGTATATGTTCTTTTTCTTACTTTCTCTGTGGCAGTCATGGGGGGAATGGTTTCGGGCTTGCCACATCCCTAAGGGCGGAGGAGTGGAGATAAAGTTGTTTTGGCTAGATGATCTTCCTTCCCATGGGAAACGGGCTGTCCTTGCTTGGGCCCTTTGAGGTGGAGATTTATGACATCAAGCAATGTTGAATTACTTCTATTGGAGAATGTGACTTTTAGGGGTTGATTCTACCTTTTAAAATTGAAGGGACATTGACTGTTACTCGCACAGGCGTAGAAGGGCCCATCAACATCATTGACACTGGCAGTTCACGGTGCCTTATCAGTCCCGAGACTGTGCGTCATCACTTGGAAACCTGACAACCTACCTACTTACTTACTTACTTCTTTCTTTTTTTCTGTAAATGTAAATCATGTGACCATGGAGATGTCGTAATGGACATAAATGTGAAAAATGATCATAAGTTCCTTTTTTTCAGTGCCTTTCTAGCTTTGAAAGGTCACTAAGCAAACAGTTTTAAGTCGATGGCTTCCTGTAACAGAATAACAAGGAAGGCACTCTTTCCAGAGTCTCTATCTTTTTTACATTATGTCGACCAAAACTGGATGCAATATTCCATGCGTGGCCTTACCAAGGCATTAAAAAGCGGTACTCATACTTCACATGGTCTTGATTCTATCCCTCTGTTAATGCTCGGAGAACGGGACATGATTTAAAGGAAGAAAAATGTAACGGTAACTTTGGAATTTTAATTGGACCCAATTTTCTGAGCTTGAACAGCACATTGACATCCCAAGTTCCTGATACTCCATGGTGAAATATTGTTGGCTACTTTTGTTTTTTTCCTTCTATGGTGCAAACACAAGTAGGATGTGGCCCCCTGTGTGAATCTTTAAACTGTGGTTTAAGTAAATGAAGCTTAGTGTTGTTTGAATGCTAGTTATGTTTACCTAACATAAGCAAGGGTACTTGCGGGAACGCCTCCTGCCAGCATCACTTTCGATCGCCCTGTTGCTCTCATAGGAGGGCCTCCTTGGGGTGCCGTCAGTCAAATATTGTAGGCTGGCGGTCCCCAGGGCTAGGGCCTTCTCTGTGGGAGCACCTGCCCTGGAATCAGCTCCCGTCAATCTCCGTTTGGCCCCTGACCTCCGCTCCTTCCGCGGGACCTGAAGACTTGGTTGTTCCAGCGGGCGGCCTTGAATGACCCGGGGTTGGGTTTATTTTAATTTTATTTGGCTTGTTTACTGTTTAATTTTGTTTTATTGTAAATTTTTCTCTGTTTTAATGTTCGCCGCCCTGAGTCCTTAGGGAATAGGTGACATACATCGAATAAATAAATAAATAAATAAATAAATAAATAAATAAATACCTATAGTTTACTAAATGAACCACAGCTGTGGTTGGATTTTGCAAGCCATAAATGATGACTTTCAGACTGAAGTTACTAGGTCTACACTATATAGGAGAAAAACCATATATACCGGTATAATGTGTGTATATGTGTGTGTGTATACGTTTACATATATGTATGTGTATGTATATATAATACATATATACATATATGCTTATATACATATATATACATATATACATACATACATACATACATACACATTACAGATAGATAGATAGGGAGGGAGGTAGATGATAGATGGTAGGTAGGTAGGTAGGTAGGTAGGTAGGTAGATAGATAGATAGATAGATAGATAGATAGATAGATAGATAG
Source organism: Naja naja (assembly GCA_009733165.1). Taxonomy (NCBI): domain Eukaryota; kingdom Metazoa; phylum Chordata; class Lepidosauria; order Squamata; family Elapidae; genus Naja; species Naja naja. Next base: position 217,928,204 of record CM019150.1, on the reverse strand, counting down.
ATAGATAGATAGATAATATATGTGATATGTATATCACAATGCGGCATAGCACATTGTACAAACCAGGCCTTCGTTTGAGCTGAGCAGTCAAATATTATGTTTATATCATATTTGTTTATATCAAAGATTGACATAGTCTTAACAAGCATCTTTAAGCTGGAGCTTGCCAACAGTTAGGACAATTTCGAGCTGTGTTAGAATTAGGCAATGATTGCTGGCACATTTTTCTTACAAAAAACGTCAAGGTCAGTTGTAAAGATGCCACTCAACTGCAACAGTTGAGAAACAGGAAAATGTTGTTTTTATCACAGACCACTAGTTACCTTTCTTTATTTCTGCAATCAGCTAAATCCATAAGATGGAGAAGGAGCCTTCCTTCCTTCCTTCCTTCCTTCCTTCCTTCCTTCCTTCCTTCCTTCCTTCCTTCCTTCCTTCTTGTTTCCATTCTTTCTTCCTCCTTTCTTTGTATTCTTTCTTTCCTTCCTCCTTTTCTCTTTCTTTCTTTCCTTTCTTTCCTTCTTTATCTCCTTCTTTCCTTTACTTTTTTCTTTCCTTCTTTCTTTTTTTCATCCCTCTTCCTTCTTCCTTCCTTCCTTCCTTCCTTCCTTCCTTCCTTCCTTCCTTCCTTCCTTTTCTTCACCCAGCAAAACATATAACGGCAAAAGCAGAGGGAATCAAACAAGTATAATATATTAACATCTAGCAAAATAAATCACTGTTTTTCCCTCCTCTGAGGATTTTGTTCCATTACAGAACCACGATCCCGCTTGGTCGGTTGCATTGCATGGATGGTGGTTGCTCTTTCAGATCCAGGTTTTGGATGCCAGATGTTATAACATCTTCTCCCTGGAAGCAGACATCTGGATTTGCCCGCTTTGTCTGGCACCAGCTGGTGTGAAACACGCCTTGCGTTTCATCCTATCAGCCCGAGATGTGACATGCTCAGATGGCAGCGATAAGGGCATGCTCCCTATTTTTTTTCCAACCAGGAAGAGTGCCAACTCTCTGAGTCTTCCCACAATGGCCAACCAGCATGCAACCATCAGCTGTCAGACAATGCTGTCCAATAAAGCCATCCATGATTTATTACTCTTAAATGACAGGAGCAGATTCCAGGAGCTGATGGCTGCTGACAGTGGGAATCCAATTAACCTGAATAACTATCTTGATTGTGGCCCAATTAATGTTGGCTGCCAAGTGTCAGGAGTGAAGGCCCAGCTAATAGAATTGTCTCATTAATTCTCAGCGGAAGAGTTGGGCATGTCCCAATACCTTTGCATTTTTTTATTACGGTTTTTGTCTTCTATGCTATACTAGAGACATAGTCATCATGTATCTTAAAAACTGATTTTAACTTTTCCTAATTCTTTCTTTCTCAAGAAATGATATCAAGTTGAAGGAAGGTTTTTTTTTTCCTATTACAATGTATCTCAGAGTTGTCCACTTAGAAGAGGTGTGGACTTCGACTGCCAGAATTCTGCCAGGAATTCTGGGAATTGAAGTCCACACAGCTGGGCAAGGTTGAGAACACTACGCTCAAAGACATTCTCGGCCATCCAGGTCATGGTTGTCCCAAAGGTGCTTTTTTTTGTCCGCAGCTGGACTTCATTTTTTCCTTGAAGAGGTTTTGCTCCTCATCCAAGAAGCTGCTTCAGTTCTTCAGATCAGTTCTTCAGCACTGAGGAAGCTTCTTGGATGAGAAGCGAAAGCTCTTCAAGGAAAAACAAAGTCCAGTTGCCTATTGAAAAAAGCACTTTGGGGACTGCGTTAAAAGAATCCCTAATGAATTTTGTGGATGTCCATTAACATGTTACTACTTCTTACCGTTTTTCCCTTAAGTTTTTTTCCTTGAGAAACTAGAATTCCCAGGGGCCTAGTTTTTTGGCCAACAATCTGGTTTCCAGACCAGGCTGGGTTGCTCACTGTTAGGAGATTCCTCCTCTAGTTTTCGGTTGCTTCTCTCCTTGATTAGTTTCCATCCATTGCTTCTTATCCTCCCTTCAGGTGGTTTGGAGAATAGCTTGACTCCCTTTGTGGCAGACCGTTAGGTATTGGAACACTGTTATCATGTCTCCCCTAGTCCTTCTTTTCATCAAGCTAGATATACCCATATTCCAGCAACTGTTCTTCATATGTTTTAGCCTCCACCTTCCTAATCATCCTTGTTGCTTTTCTCTGCACTCTTTCTAGACTCTCAACATCTTTTTTATATTGTACTGATCAGTAATGGATGCAGGATTCCAAGGTGGCAATGGATAGAACCTAATCAAGAGAAGCAACCTAGAACTAAGGAGAAATTTCCTGACAGCTAGAACAATTAATCTGTGGATTAATGGTTGGGCCTTGGGTGGCTCAGGCTGTTAATTGCCTGCACTTAAGTTCCAGCTGCCTACAACTGCTGTAGGCTCAAATCCCACCAGGCTCAAGGTTGACTCAGCCTTCCATCCTCTCGGGGGAGGTAAAGTGAAGACCCAAGATTGTTGGGGGCAATAAGCTGACTTTGTAAAAATGCCGCTTAGTAGTAAGCAGGCATATACAATGGAATGAAGGCTATTGCTGAGCACACTGGGTTGTATCCCAAAAATTGTAAGCCGCCCTGAGTCTTCGGAGAAGGGCGGCATATAAATGTAATTAAAAACAAACAAACTTGCCTCCAGAAGTTGTGGATGCTCCAACACTGGAAGTTTTTAAGAAGAGATAGGACAACCATTTGTCTGAAATGATGTAGAGTTTCCTGCCTAAGCAGGGGGTTGGACTAGAAGACCTCCAAGGTCCCTTCCAACTCTGTTTATTCTCTTCTCTTCTATTCCAATCTAATATTCTGTTCTGTTGTCTTCTATTCTATTCCGTGTTGACTACTGCAATGCTCTCTATATGGGGCTGCCCTTGCGGACCACTCGGAGACTTCAACTGGTGCAGAATGTGGCCGCGTGGGTTGTGATGGGAGTGTCCCGATACTCCCATGTTACACCCCTCCTGTGTGAGCTGCATTGGTTGCCAGTTGCCCTCCGGGTGAGATTCAAGGTGCTGGTACTTACCTATAAAGCCCTACATGGCTTAGGACCGGGGTATTTGCATGAACATCTCCTGCCAGCAACATCTGCCCATCGCCCTGTGTGCTCCCACAGACAGGGCCTCCTTGGGGTGCCGTCAGCTAGACAGTGTGGGCTGGCGACCCCCAGGGGTAGGGCCTTCTCTGTGGGAGCGCCCACCCTGTGGAATCAGTTACCTCTGGAGCTTCGGTTGGCCCCTGACCTTCGTTCCTTCCGCCGCGACCTGAAGACGTGGTTGTTCCAACAGGCTGGCCTGGATTGAGGGGTGGGTTTTTATGGGGTTTTATTTGTAATTTTGTTGGGGTTTTAGATATTTGTTTGGGTTCTTATTTAATATCTTTTAATAATTTTAAATTTTGTATTCTGTGTTTTTATTGTTGTGAGCCGCCATGAGTCGTTCGGGAGATAGGGCAGCATACAAATCCAAACAAATAAATAAATAATATTCCAATCTACTGTTCTGTTCTGTGTTCTGTTCTCTTCTGTTCTATTCTATTCCAATCCTATTCTATTCCTATTCTATTCTATTCTATTCCAATCTATTCTATTCTATTCCTATTCCTATTCTATTCTATTCTACTCATTCCTATATTCTATTCTATTTCCTATTCCAGTCCATTCCACTCCACTCCAGTCTACTCAACTTGACTCGACTCTATGGACAAGAATTTGTCTGAAATGGTACAGGGTTTCCTGCCCGAGCATGGGGTTGGACTAGAGGACCTCCAAGGTCCCTTCCCACACTGTTACTCCTGAACTTCTCTCACCAAGAGCTTAAGTAAAAAGCAGAGTTGATGATGCATTCCGAGATTTAAAATAAACACTTCTATGAAAGATGGGATTTTTTTTAGCTTGCGGTGATGCCACTGAGGTGTTTGAAAAGCAGGTGCTGGAGGCATTCTATGCAAATTCAGCGTGGATAATAATAATAAGGTGATTCACACTCTCTCCTGTATCTACCTGGCTAATTATGTTAGGTAGGTATAGAGGATGGAGAGAGAGAGCTGTCTAATATATCACTCATATAAATTGTGGTTATTGGGTGGATGGGGGTGAACTTTAGGCCTCAAGGAAATCTGCAGCACTTGCAGGTGAGGCTAAAAAGCAGTGCAGGGAGTTTTCAACTTGCAGCAGTTCATTTAATGACCATTCAACACAGGCAGTCCTTGACTTACAACAGCTTGCTTAGTTGACCGTTTGAAGTTACAATGGCACTGCAAAAGTGGACATATAACTGTTTTTCATACTTACGACCTTTGCAACATGCCCATGGTGACATGATCCAAAGGCAGATGTTTGGCAATGGATTTGTATTTATGACAGTTGCAGTGTCCCTCGGGGTCATGTGATTCCGTTTTGTGACCTTCTGACGAGCAAAGTCAGTGGGGAAGACAGATTCACTGAACACTTAGCGATTGTAGTGATTCGATAAGGCTGGCAGACTTCAACTCCCAGAATTCTTTGGCCAAAGTTGGCAATTTTAAGACTTGTAGACGTCAACACCCAGAATTCCTCAACCAGCAACCTAGCAACTTTTAAGACTTGTGGACTTCAACTCCCAGAATTCCTCAGACAAAGCTGGCAATTTAAAGACTGATGGACTTCAACTCCCAGAATTCCTCAGGCATCAACCTGGCTATTTAAAGACTGGCAGACTTCAACTCCCAGAATTCCTCAGCCATCAACCTGGCAACTTTAAGACTGGCAGATTTCAACTCCCAGAATTCCTCAGACAAACCTGGCAATTTAAAGACTGGTGGACTTGAACTCCCAGAATTCCTCAGACGACAACCTGGTAACTTTAAGACTGGCGGACTTCAACTCCCAGAATTCCTCAGACAAACTTGGCAAGGAATTCTGGGAGTGGAAATCCACAAGTCTTAAAGTTGCCAAGTTTGGAAACCACTTGTCCGACCTAGGGAGTCAAATCAAGGAAAACAAATTCCCATCCAGTGCAAGATTTTTTTAAAAAAATTAAATTAAATTAAAATGTGTCACAAGTTCTCACGCTAACTCCATTTTGAATCCGAAAGAGAGATGGATTTGCTTTTTCTTTTAATCGGTGGGAAAGAGAGACGTTAAGCCCAACACAATTTTTTTGTCTCTAGCTCCTTTCTCCCAGATATCATCCTCTGGCTGTCAGAATTCTGTGACTGGCCGCAAAACCATGATCGGTTTTCCCGTTCAGGGGATTAGCAAAAGAAATTCATCTATGCAATAGTTGCTTCCATATAATTTAACTTCCATCTCAGAATTCTCGCCGGGGTCTCATCCATTCTTTGGGGATGTCCTTCAGCATTAACTCTTTCCCTGTCCTGACAGCTTCATTTAGCAGTCAGATTTTGTTTTGTTTTGTTTATGTAATCTCTTTAGCTTTAATCCACTTTTTGGGGATAATCCCTTTTGCTTTGGGTCCCTCCTTCCAGCCCCACCACCCTCAATCTCAAATAAGTGGGTATCTGAGTGGTTCTGACAGAGTTCAAGGAAGGGTATAAAAAAGAGTTTTCTTTTCAAATTTAATGCAGGACTTGGAATTTAATTGCATGCGTCAGGAGTCTGCCTAATGTATCGGAATTGAGAATTAATTTGGAAAGTTACATGCTTTATCGGGGTTGTGTGTCAGTCTCTTGCTGAATGACTTTCTGGTTAACAGCTCTTTGATCTAACAATTAGTGAATATCTCAGAAGTGGTTTCATTCCCTGTCGCATATTTCAGGCTGTCAGTTGGCTGGGACAATTTCTTCTCACATTTTCAGTGTATTTGATTTTCTTTACCCCCCAAAAAACTCTATGCGTTGATCTCTTGTGTGTTTATTCTAATCTAGTGCGTACATTTATTTCTCTAGAGGATAAGTTACAATGCAGGCCATAGTTTTCTCCTGTAATAAATTTCCTTCCTCACATTATACCACTTATTAAGGCATCCAGCAGGGAGGGAAAGGAAAGGAAAGGAAAGGAAAGGAAAGGAAAGGAAAGGAAAGGAAAGGAAAGGAAAGGAAAGGAAAGGAAAGGAAAGGAAAGGAAAGGAAAGGAAAGGAAAAGTGTGTGAAAGTGTGAGAGAAAGAGATGGAAGGAAGAATGGAAAGATGGATGGAAGGAAGGAAGAAGGAAGGAAGGAAGAAGGGAGGAAGGAAGGAAGGAAGGAAATATGTGGGAGGAAAGAAGGGAGGGAGGGAGGAAATGTGTGAGTGAGAGAAAAAGAGGGAAGGAAGAATGGAAAGATGGAAGGAAGGAAGGAAATGTGTGAGAGTGGGAGGGAGGGAGGAAAGTGGGAGGAAAGAAGGAAGGAAGTGTGAGAAAGAGCGAAAGGGGGGTGGGAAGATGAAGATGAAGAAAAGAAATGGAAAGAAGAAGGAAGGAAGGAAGAGTGAGAGAGAAAGGAGAGTGAGAGAGAAAGGGAGGGAGAGAAGGATGGAAAGATGAAGGAATTATGTGAGGGAGGGAAGGAAGGAAGGAAGGAAGGAAGGAAGGAAGGAAGGAAGGAAGGAAGGAAGGAAGGAAGGAAGGAAGGAAGACTCAGGGCGGCTTACAATTTTTGGGATACAACCCAATGTGCTCAGCAACAGCCTTCATTCCATTGTATATGCCTGCTTATTACTAAGTGGCATTTTTACAAGGTCAGCTAATTGCCCCCAACAATCTTGGGTCCTCAGTTTACCTACCCCGAGAGGATGGAAGGCTGAGTCAACCTTGAGCCTGGTGGGATTCGAGCCTGCAGTAATTGCAGGCAGCTGGAACTAAGTGCTAGGCGTTTAACAGCCTGCACCACCAAGGCTCTTTTTAGTAGTCCGATTTCCTTCATTTGACCATCGTAATATATTTGCATGCTCAAATCCGACTGGTTATCAGATGCCAAATTTCTTTGCCATTTCCACCTGATTCCCAAATGCAAGAATCACGAATGTGATTCAGAGAAGCAGGGAAAACATCCCACTAACTCAAGCTAAATAATTCAGTTTACATTTAATGGAATCACACGGTAGTGAGCTGGGCGGTATATACATTTAATAAATTAAAGAAGGAGTTGTAGATTATGGACTAATGGTTACACAAATGTCAAATAATGGGGCTTGGTGACTCAGGCTGTTAAATGCCTGCACTTAAGATCCAGCTGTCTACAATTACTGTAGGCTCGAATCCCACCAGGCTCAAGGTTGACTCAGCCTTCCATCCTCTCGGGGGAGGTAAATTGAGGACCCAAGATTGTTGGGGGCAATAAGCTGACTTGTAAAATGCCGCTTAGTAATAAGCAGGCATATACAATGGAATGAAGGCTATTGCTGAGCACACTGGGTTGCATCCCAAAATTGTAAGCCGCCCTGAGTCTTCGGAGAAGGGCGGCATATAAATGTAATTAAAAATAATAATAATAATGGTTCATGCAGCTTGGCATGCAAATGTCCAATTTTTTTTTTCTATATCGGGAGAGATTGATCTAGCTTGAATGCCATTGTAAAAAAAGAAAACCAACCCAGTTGCTGATTTAAATCAATATTCCCCCACTTTAAAAAGGTAGGAAAAATAGTTAATATTGTTGGCCTTTGCGAACTCCAGAGCTGAAGCAATGATTGAACAACAACGTGGTGTTAACTTGTGAAGGAAACTTTCTTCAAAGGTCAGGAACAAACAGGTGAATATCTTTTTAAGATGTAAAAGGTTGCCTTGCCTTTTTCTCTTGGAAACCAACTCCTGACTTGACTCCCAAATGAGAGGGTAATAACAGGATCATAGATCTGATTAAAGGCAACAATGAAAGGTATAATATTTGATTCGGTTCAGGCTCTACGGGAAGCAACAGAAAGAGAAGCAATTTTAGAAGGAAGGAAAATGTGTGAGAGGGAGGGACGGAGGGAAGGAAGGAAGGAAGGAAGAAGATGGATAGGAGGAGGGAGGGAAGGAAATGTGTGTGAGGGAGGGAAGGAAGGAAAGAAGGAAGAAGATGGATAGGAAGGAAGGAAATGTGTGAGAGGGAGGGAGGAAAGGAAGGAAGGAAGGAAGGAAAGTGAGAGGGAGGGAGGAAGAAAAGAGAAAGAAGAAAGAAAAGGAAAGAAGGAAGAAATTTGTGAGATAGATAACAAAGAGATCTTCATTATCAGTCTCTCTTGAGACAGAATTAAGGAGGAAAGTGTCAATAGCATTTATTTATTAACATTTATTAACTTAAATCACACAATGCCCGACTCAAGTACACCACAGAGATTGTAAAAAGAACCCGAAACAGTAGGAGTTTCTAGAGACCCACAACCAGAGGCGAAACTCAGATTGGTGCCTCTTTGGTGCCTCTTTCTTTTTATACACATATGTTAATGTTTAAGATGGAAAAACATACCCCTTGTCCACCAGTTCCATGGTTCACGAAGCCACTTTCCTCCCCTCCTTAGAGCATGTCAAGAATTCTTGCTGTTAGAATACAACCTTCTTAAGACTTCTGTTTGTCCCATCCTGAGTGTTGACTTTCATTTCTTGTCTTTGTCCTCCTCAGCGGCGAGCGAGGAGAGTGAAATGTTGTGTTATCTCCGCCGGGCTGGTTGTTCTTCTGATCTTCATCATTGTCCTCTCCGTTTCCATCAAGAAATAAACCCAGCAGGTCTTCACAGGTAGGATATTCTGACTCTTTCTTGGGGACCAGGGAAAAATGATGCATTCGGTAGATTTGCAGAGTTGACCATTGGTGACAGCAGCGGGAAGTCGGTGAGGAACAGGAAGCATGGAAAGGTCGACCACAGATCTAAAGTGAAGGTCCTTGACTTACGACTCATAGGTCATCCTGATGCGACTTTGCATGGACTCAAGGCTACTTCCCTGCTTGACCCCCTTCTTCCTTTCAGACTAGGAGATTCCCAACCTATGACCTGTTCTGGAATTGTCCTCCTCCACCCATGCCAAAGAGCACAGAATTGGAACAGAACCAATGACCTCTAAAGCCAAGGTGAAGTAGGGCTCCCACGGCATTTTTCGTTCGGTGGAAATGATTTGCCGGAAAGATGGCCGAGCCAGGTGTTATTCTTAGTTTTTAAAAGCAGAAAATGCACCATTGACTCTTCAGCTCAATGAACACAGAAGAGTCAGCTGTACTTTGTGTTTGATAAATCCGTGTTGCTGCTTTGCAAGATACTTTCTTTCTATGTGCCATCTCCTTCCCTGGAACACCATGAATGTGAAGAAGTAGGAAGTAAGAAAAGTAAGGGGGAAGTAGGAATAAAAGAAGAGGGAGGAGGAAGAGGAGGAAGAGGAGGAGGAGGAGGAAGAAGAGGAGGAAGAAATAGTTTGATCTAGCCCCTCATTTTCCAAGTAGTAAATTATGGACAGTTATAGACAGTTATTCTCCTCCTCCTCCTCTTCCTCCTCCTCCTCTTCACAAACCCCATTCTGTTCTAACACTGATGATGTTACTTAATTGGGTCATGAAACATCTGCAAGAAAACAACCAAGCTCACAGCGCACCAGGAAATTCACAGTCCTCCTCCTATCCTTCCTCCGCTGCCTCCTGCCCCTGCAAACCCCACTCTCTTTTAGCACAGATGATGTTTACCTGGTTGAGTAATGTAAGATCTGTAGGAAAACAACCAAGCTCTGAGAACACCAAGAACGCCACCTGTCTCCTTGGGTTTACCTTCCCTAAGTCCGAGAGGAACCAATCTGAGCCTCTTCCTATCACTATTTCCCTTTTCCTAGGATTTAAGAAATGCTTCAGTCTTTGTTTCCATAACAAAGTTTTGGAATATTCTCAAGGCTGTCTTCCTGGCACCTTACAAAGAGATTTAATCGTGATTTAACACCTGTCGTCGGTGGACAGTTTGGAACCGTGCCACGGATATTGACCGTTTCAGAAAAATGTAATCCTCCCACAAATTATCTGTATATCAAAAAAACCTTCCCTGAAGAACAAGTATTTTTTTTTAAATGATATTTAAACAATTGCTTAATTGTAGGCTTCGTTCAAATGATTAAAAAAAAGTGAACGGATCCTATTTGTGGATCAAAACAAAAGAGAATGTGATCCTGATTGAAAATAAATGGACTCACCCATTCGTAATAGTGTTTCATAAATGTGCAAGCTATACAGAATGAAGGTTCGGATAGATCAGGGGTCTTCAACTTGACAGCTTTAAGACTGTGGACATCCAGAATTCCTCCTCCAGTCATGTTAGCTCGGGAATCCTGGGAGTTGAAGTCCACAAGTCTTAAACTTGCCAAGTTTGAAGACCCTTGGGATAGATCTATGGTAAAACCCACCAATAATTGTCTACATCCATGTGGTTGAAATGTTTGTAGCAATCAGAAATGAGATCCAGTGAAAAATGATTGAATACCTTGGGATAGCAATAGCAATAGCAGACTTATATACCACTCTTACAGTGATTTACAGCCCTCTCTAAGCTGTTTACAGAGTCAGCGTATTTCCTCCGAACAATCTGGGTCCACATTTTACCCACCTCACAAGGATGGAAGGCTGAGTCAATCTTGAGCCTGGTGGGATTCGAACTGCCAAATTGCAGGCAGCCAGCAGTCAGCAGAAGTGGCCTAAAGTACATCACTCTAACCACTGTGCCACCAAGGCTTTTTTTAAGATAGGTTGGTTGTATGGCAGCAGTTCCTTGATTTCTTTCCGTTGTTTGATTACAGTTTGCTTCTCTTTCATGCTTTGATCCCAACTTACAATGTGGAAAGATTTTTCCAGCAAGTCAACCATTCCCAGAAAGTGTAGCTATGGAAACTGTACACCGAGATTGGCCAAACTTGGCAACTTTAAAACTTGTGAACTTCAACTCCCAGAATTTTCCAGCCAGCCATGAAATTGAAGTCCACAAGTTGGCAAGGTTGGACATCCTTATGGTGTACAGTAGGTGTGGTCTTACTATGGGTTTATAGAGTGGTATTAGTACCTCCCTTGACCTTGATTGTATCCCTCTGTTAATGCGATTTAGGATTGCATTAGCTTTTTTGGCTGCCGCCGCACACAGTTAACTCATATTTAACTGGCTGTCCACTAAGACTCCAAGATCCCTCTCCCAGTTCCTGCTTCTCAACTCTTCTCAACTCTTGCTAAAAGCTTCCTTTAACTGGAGATTCTGGATCAAAACAAGCGGCCTTCTGCATTCAAGTCATGTCTCCTGTTAATAGGCTATAATAATGCCTGCAAATCTCAGCTATTTTCAATTCCAAAACTTCAAAAGACATTTTATGCGATCCTCCCCAAGATTGTGAGATATTGAGCAGAACTATTAGGCCCCCTAGGATACAAGGATGCCTTCACACATCTCATGCCACTTTGTTACTGAATTAATACAATTTTCTCACTTTCAGTCATAGATGGAATAACAAGAAATTATTCCTCCCAAACCACTAAGTTTTCCTAGGGGTTGTTTACACCCAAGAAAACCCTTACCTCAAATGCACAACTTCACCAAAGTTAAAAAGTAATTTGTGAATGAATAAATAGAATACCTTTATTGTCATTGCATTCCACGAATACAATGAAATTTGAAAGCTACTCCAGCACAGTGCCCCAAACACCACATCACAATCACACTACAGAGTATTTAAAAATTAAAATAATTAAAATAATAATAATAATAATAATTAAAAACCTAGTCTAAAACCTATCTAAACATTTAGTAAGTTAGTTTTAAAATGCCACTATTTATTTATTTATTTATTTATTATTTATTTATTTATTTATTTATTTATTTATTTATTTATTTATTTATTTTATTTGGATTGTATGCCCCCATCTCTGAAGATTCGGCTGCACAACTAAAACAACCACAACAAATAATTTAAAAAGAATTGAACTAATCACAAGCCCAAAATAGTAACAAATCTAAAATTTAAAATAATTTAAGAAACCATCCCCCCAGGGAGGGGTCACAGCCCGGATTGGTCAAACAGCCAGGTCTTCAAATCATGGTGGAAGGTGCGGAGGTCAGGGGCCGCCCCAGGGGTAGTTGGTTCCAGAGGTCAGGGGTCGCGACAGAATAGGCTCGTTGCCGGTGGACTGCCAGCCGGCATTGACTAGCCGACGGGACCCTGAGGAGTCCTTGCCTGTGTGCTCGCAGAGGGCAGTTGGCACTCGATATCGGCAGGAGTCGCCTTAAGTATTGAGGACCCATGTCGTAGGACTTTGCAGAATTGGGAAACTCCCATCACCACCCGCGCGCCGATTCTGCACCAGTTGCAATCTCCGGATGGTATGCAAGGGCAGTCCTAAATAGAGAGCATTGCAGTAGGACCTAGGACTAGATCACAAATGCACTGTTTGATTCAAGACAATTATTGCCTTGGAAAAGAAACTGTTTCTCAGTCTATTAGTCCTCATTTTACAACACCTATAATGTCTCCCTGATGGTAACAGTTCGAAATATGAATGACCAGGATGAGATCTAAAAATCTATGGAGATTTTTAGTGCTCTAGAGAAGAGTCTGGTCTTCGCAATCTCTTCCAAAGAAGAAAGAGAGCAACCGATGAATTTTTGTGCTGTGTTTATAACACTCTGGAGCATCTTCTTATCCATCGCAGAGCATCCAGCATACCACACCGTATGCCAAAATGCTCTCGATGGTAGAACGGTAAAAAGTAATGAATGAAGGCTAATCTACGCTTCCCAGGGTAATGTTGCAGGATCCAATCTGGGTCAATCACTGGGAACCACGCTTTTGGGACCCATCCTTAGGGAATTTCTCTCTAGCAGAGTGTGTGCTTTGGGCTATTCTGTGTGTGGTATTTATATGGCGCCTGGTTGTGTGTGTGTGGCTTTTTAGTTGTTGGTTTGGGTGTTGACTGCTGGCTATTAAGTTGTTGGCTGTTGTTTCCTTGTGCTGCCAAGCCCTTGCCTCTTGATAAACTACTAAGATTGTTGGGCGAGCAGATACAAAAACAGCCAGGGAAGTGATTGAAGCCTGGGGAAACAGGCCCCTCATCAGTCAACAGGAATGCTGATTTACCCCCAGATTATCAGGGGTTTAGGAGGTGAGGGTTTGGCAGCACAAGAAAACAACAGCCAGTGACGTAATAACCAGCTACCAACACACTGTCACATGCTAAAATCCACATAGAATCCCTATGTGGCCGCAAGAGAACTATGTCCATTCTCCCTTAAATTCTGTTGTTGTTGTTGTTGTTGTTAGTTGTGAAGTTGTGTCTGACTCATCATGACCCATGGACAACGTTCCTCCAGGCCTTCCTGTCCTCTACCATCCTCTGGAGTCCATTTAAGCTCATGCCTACTGCTTCCGTGACTCCATCCAGCCACCTCATTCTCTGCTGTCCCTTTCTTCTTCTATTGCCCTCAATCGTTCCCACCATTCAGCTCTTCTCCAGGAAGTCCTTCCTTCTCATTAGGTGGCCAAAGTCTTTGAGTTTCATCTTCAGGATCTGGCCTTCTAAAGAGCAGTCAGGGTTGATTCCTCTAGGACTGACCAGTTGGATCATCTTGCAGTCCAAGGGATTTGCAGAAGTCTTCTCCAGCACAAATTCTGTTGAGGCTTATCTAAATCCTAGCAGGTGCTAACCATTAGTTGAGAAGATTCCTGCGCATAGCCTGTTTATCAACAAATCCGTTTAATTGGACCTTCATGTGTGGACACGATCTTTTGTGCCCGATAGACGACGTCACATGTCTCAAGATGTCATTGCACAATACAGAGGTGCAAACATTGTGTGATAATATCATCATGTGCTTGACTCATTTGAGTGGTGTTGCTTGAGGAGGCTCCTGCATATTCCTTGGACAGCCAAAGCAACTAACAAGAAGTACTGGAACGCACAACACCAGAAGGCAAAAAAAGAGAAAAATCACAAAACTGCATCTCACTTATTTTGGCCATGTCTAGTGGGGGAATTCAGTGGACAAAGCAATTGCATTGGGAAGAGTTAGCAGTAAATGGAAACCAGGCCACCAAAAAACATGGCGGCTGGACACTGTCAAAGCTAACACCAGCCAAAGCAAAGCATAACTCAAAGAAGTAGTGCAAGGTTGGAAGATGTGGAGAGACCTGGCCCATAGAATCACCAAGAGTTGGAGATGACTGAATGGATAACATCATCATCATCTCCATGATGGCACACACAAACCCACACAGAATCAACTTTGCCCTCCCATAAAGTCCTACACTTAGGCAAGACAAGCCAAAAGGACACATATTGGTTGCCGGTTGCGCTTCGGGTGAGGTTCAAGGTTTTGGCTTTAACATTCAAAGTCCTACACGACATGGGTCCACAATATTTAAGGGAGCGCCTCCTGCCGATATCGGGGACCAACTGCCCTGTACCGGCACACAGGCAGGGGCTCCTCGGGTCCCATCGGCAAGCCAATGTCGGCTGGTGGTCCCCGGTGGCGAGCCTACTCTGTGGCCCCCAACTTATGGAATCAACTGCCTCTGGACCTCCACCTGGCCCCTGACCTCCGACCTTCCTGATTTGAAGACCTGGCTATTTGACCAAGTCAGGCTGTGATTACCTTACCAGGGGCATGGGACAGTTTTAATTTTTAATTCGGTTTTATTGGACCTTATAGTGATTTAATTTCTTTTTAATTATTTATTGTATTTGTATGTTTTAACTGTGAGCCGCCCCAAGTCTTCGGAGATGGGGCGGCATATAAGTCCAATAAAATAAATAAATAAAATAAATATAGACTGGGTGAATCCAGGCAATAGCAGTAACTGTGAGAGGGATCTTGGAGTCTTAGTGGACAACCAATTAAATATGAGTCAAAAGTGTGCGCTGGTTGGACTAGAAGACCTTCAAAGTTCCTTCCAACTCTTTTATTCTGTAAGATAGTTTTCACAAAGACATTAGAATTCCCTTCCTGGGGGAAAAAATGGGATGGGTTGGCCATATTTCTGCACTGTCACTCATCTGGGCTACTCCCTGGATTCTTTCTGCTAAAAAACTCCAAATCCCATTTCTAGGTTTGCTGTGGTTTGGCTGCCATTTTCGCTCTTTCCTTCCTGAGAATTGATCCTAATATACAGTTCCCATCGCGGTTATTCCCACTTACGAGCCCACATTGAATGAAGCAATAATTCAGCATAACGAATATGGTAAATAAGGGCAAAGCGCCAGCAGTTCTCTTCTGGGCAATCGCTCTTCCTTCCCAAAATGGATGCCAGGGGGACAATTCTGCTCATTGGTTCTCGGCGTTTATCATCATCTTGCACGTTGCTTGGATGGTTGAGAGAGAGAGCCAGACTCCAGCGATCGATTCTCCAGGCCTTCAGAGGGATTGGCCAGATTTAGCCTGCTGGCAAAATCCCTGGCTAACGTCAGCCCACCGATGCTAGCTTTTGTTCTATCCCCACTAAGCCAAGAAAAAAAAAAGAAAAATTATTGCGCTCTGGTTGCAAATAGCACATTTTAGCATCTCACATCCTTTCCAGGTGTACGTCACAGACTTGAATGCTGGGCCCCACCTGACAATATAAGGTGTAACACTTAGGTAAGAAAAACCAAATGCAGTAGGTGCTACCTGGCTCAATAGTAGTAACTGCGAGAGGGATCTTGGAATCCTAATGGACAATCACTGAAATATGAGCCAGGAGTGTGCTACAGCTGCCCAAAAAGCCAACAAAGTTCTATTAAGAGAAGGATAGAATCCAGATTAGGTGAAGTTTTATTTTTCTTACATGTATCCATTTCATGTATTCATAACTATGTTTATACTTATACCTGTTATCTTATAATCGCTTGACAAAATAAATAAATAAATAAAAATGAGTGTTAATACTACTTTATAATGCCTTGGTAAGACCATACTTGGAATACTACATCCAGTTTTGGTCACCATGATATAAAAAATGTTGAGACTTTGGAAAGAATGCAGAGAAGAGCAACAAAGATGGTTAGGGGACAAGAGGATAAAACATATGAAGAATGGTTGCAGGAATTGGGTTACGTCTAGTCCAGGGTGAACTCTGGCCTTTGGGGACTTCAACTCCCAGAATTCCTAAGCCATGCTGTAAAGGGGCCATGCTGGCTCAGGAATTCTGGGAGTTGAAGTCCCCAGGTCGCAAAGGGGCCATACCTGCCCACCCCTGGTCTAGTCTAATGAAGGGATGACATGACAACAGTGTTCCAATATTTGAGGGGCCGCCACAAAGAAGAGGGGGGTCAACCTATTCTCCCAAGCACCAGAAAGCAGGACAAGAAGCAATGGATGGAAACTAACCAAGGAGAGAAGCAAGCTAGAACTAAGAAAAAAAAATTCCTAACAGTGAGAACAATTAAGCAGTGGAACGAATTCCCTCCAGAAGTTCTGGGTGCTTCATCACTGGAGGCTTTGAAGAAGAGACTGGACAGGCATTTGTCTGAAATGGTATAGGGTCTCCTGCTTGAGCAAGGGGTTGGACTAGAAGACTTCCAAGGTCCTTTCCAATTCTGTTATATCCATCCATCTCTTTTATGCCCTGCACCATCTTTGTCAGCCTAACTGTTGTGGCCTGTCGGCCGCCGGCCCCTCCAGCAGCCAAATCAGAAGAAGAGGAGGAGGCGTGGGAGTCAGGGTCAGCATGAGGGCAACCTGGGAACTCCGAGGGAGAAGAGGGAATGGAGCTGGCAAAGAGAGAGAGAGAGGCGGAGCCTGGGCTGTCCGTCAACCCTCAGATGGAGAGTCAACAGCCTTCAGGTCTGAAGGTGGCTGATGAGGGAGAGGAGGAACATCTGGGTCCAGTGCCTGATGCACGGATGTGCAGAAGGCAGAGGAGAGGAGAGCAGTGGAAATCTATGGGCCGGTCCTCGGGACAGAAGAGCCACCGCTGCTAACAATGCCCGACCCTAGGATAAAAGGCAGGGGGCGGAGATGACTAGATGTGACAGGCAACTATTCATCTCCCAGCTGGACGGACTTGTTAGCCTGCGAGAGAAAGCTCTTGCCAGGGCTGCCGGCGCTCCTAATAAAGGAATCTTTTGAGTTCACATCAGAGGATTTGTCAAATTTGGGGACCTGGGTCAGAACACTAGCTTGCAGGAATTTTTTTATTTTCAGAAAGACCTTAGCTTAGGGGTCACCAGCAGCTGGCAAGGGATTGTGTTTGTGTCACGCAATCTGGGGCAAGTGCCTCCTCGTCTCACAAGTCGGCCGCATGAATATGCGGCGTGTCACGAGGTTGCTCCGGTAGTCTGCTTTGCTGAATGAGTTGTGATTGTTGCGTGCATTTCGCAGCAGTGGGAGGACAGCACTGCTGAATGAAACCAGGGGCTCATCAAACCGATGTTCTTGACGCCAGTCAAACATCGCCGCAAATGTCTCGTTGTCTTCCCTACAGTGGCACAGGCCGTGAGGAAAAAAAACATGATTCCGCAATATGAAAGTTAATAAGGGATGATTTGCAGTGTGATTCAGAAGGATCGTTTTTGATCAGCTAATGACAGTGATAATGAAGCATTCTTTTTATCCAATCGAGGGCGCCTTCGCTTATCTTCAATTCCTCCTTACAACTTCGTGTCCCTCTTCCTCTGGTTCTTTCTCTCAAAGTGCAATATGTTTGTAGGAATTTACACTTCCTTTTCTGGATTCTGTTCTTAATGCTTTTCCCTGGATTTCAGAGTTTCGTTGTTTTTAAGAATTCCCACTCAAGCTTTATTTGGAAAATTGCATTTTTTTTTAATTACATTTATATCCCACCCTTCTCCGGAAACTCAGGGCGGCTTACAATTTTTGGGATACAACCCAGTGTGTTCAGCAATAGCCTTCATTCCATTGTATATGCTTGCTTATTACTCTGCGGCATTTTTACAAAGTCAGCTAATTGCCCCCAACAATCTTGGGTCCTCAATTTACCTACCCCAAGAGGATGGAAGGCTGAGTCAACCTTGAGCCTGGTGGGATTCGAGCCTATAGCAGTTGTAGGCAGCTGGAACTTAAGTGCAGGCAATTAACAGCCTGAGCCACCAAGGCTCATTTTATGCACTGGGCATCCCCAATTTTTGAAGCTTCTATCCTGACTCATCTTTATTAACCTGTGTCTATGTACACCTTAAAACACAGCATGGGGGTGGCTAACCTTGAGGATTAGCAAAGTGATACCATCTACATCCTTGTTTTCTTTGTCGAATGGACATTACCTCACATGCATAAGGGGGAAAAGCAGCATAGGAGATTGCCGCATTGTATCAGTTCACATCATAGTTTCTCTGTGTTGTGCTAAAACCCACGGATGCATTGCTAACATGTCATTGTGGAAACAGACATCAGCAAACTAGCGGAACGAAAACAGAAGCTAAAATAAGCTTTGCAAACTCCCTTTCTGGCCTTAAAATAGATTTCCCAGGGAGTAGAACTCAGCAGCAGAATACAAGGTTTACAAGGACTAGTTGAGCAATAGACTGCATGCTTTTCTTGAGCAAAAAAATTAATAATAATCAGCTTTAATCCCTCGTATCTCTGAGAATTAAGAGTCTTTCCGTAAACTCTGGATAAGATTAATTATCTGACATGGTCTCTCTGGATCAGGTGTTTCTAAGTGTTCCAGAAGTCCAATTATGAAAAAGTAGACATATTTACTGTCTACAAAGGCCATAATTCTGTATAATTCAGAAAATTTAGGCTGCACAGAAACATGCATTAAAGCTCTTTAAAGCAGCTGCAAATGGGTGTGGAGCCTTCTTGGAGCTGCTGAAAGGACTGTGTTGTAGACTGCAGATCATTGAGAAGTTGGGAGCTGTGCCTACAACATAGTCCTTGCCACAAGGCAAGGCAAGAAACAATGGATGGAAGCTAATCAAGGAGATAAACAGCCTGGAATTAAGGAGAAACTTCCTAACAGTGAGGACAATCAACCAATGGAACAGAAGCTGCCTTCAGACGTTGTGGGTGCTCCAACATTCCAGTTCCATCTTAGGCAAGAAAGCCAGCTGGATGACTTTGAGCCAATCTCCAGGAGATGGTGAGTTCTAGTCCTGCCTTAGGCAAGAAAGCCAGCTGGATGACTTTGGGCCAATCACTAAGAGATGGTGAATCCTAGTCCTGCCTTAGGCATGAAAGCCAGCTGGGTGTCCTTGGGCCAGTCACTCACTTTCAGTCCTATTCCCGCTTACAGAGTTATTCTTGGGGGGAGGGGTATAGGAGATCGAAGGAACAAGAGATTTGCTCCTCACCCTAAGTCATTTATACAGATATTAAGGCCCGCATAGTAAATAAATAAGTATAGATTTTGTGTTTTCCTTCCACTGAGAAATCACGCAAGGCTGTGCATGCCAAATCAAGATGATCTCGGGGGAAATAAGTGACAATCTCCTAGATAGTTGCTACGATTTTCTCTCTCTCCCCTCCTTCGCCCCGAGCTCTGGTTTTATTTACTTTACTTTAATGCAATTAGAGGTATTATTCCAAACAATAACCAAGCACAAATATACAGAAAAAAAACCCATGTATCTGGGGCATATATGTGTTGTGGTTCGCCGGCAGCAGGTGCAGACGGCTGAGGTCTCAGAGAGCGAAGACTCGGATGAGGGGCCTGCTTGTGATCCAGGGATGGGTCCAGGACCATCAGGGAGTGGAATGCTACTGTCAGAGATGGTGGAGGCTGGCAGCAGTGAGGAAGAGGTCCCAGAAGAGCTTGTGCCCAGTGCATGTGCACGCAGGGCTGCTTGAAGAAAAGAGCAGCTGCACCAGCTTGGGAGACTCGGGAGTAAGGCTACAAGGTGATGGTCCCTCCCTTAAGGGATAAAAGCCAGCCCTCAGAGGTGGGATTCTTTGCAGGAAGCAAAGAAGTTCTTGCACTTCAAGCCTTGTGGAAGTTCGGACTATCCTGGTTTGTGTTTGGAGACTTTTGGCTTTGATTATTTCCTTGCACTTTAATCTAGTGTTCTTGGCAGCCTTGCACAACCTTGGCAAGGCTTGTTCTTATCTGCGACAATTAGTTTTTAACAGCGTTTTACTGTGAATGTACGGAATTCACAGAGAAGCATTAAATAGGTTTTGCTTTTATCTCTGTTTCGTGTTGGATTGCCTTGAACGAGGCTTGGGTCAGAACAATATGTCTACTCAGAAGAGAAAGAGAACTGCCAGCTTATTCCTGGTTCTACCCAGGCAATTTACTTTTTTGTCCAGAATAAGCTTACACGGATGGTCTTTGACTTACGACCATAATTCAGGCCTCGAATTTCTGTTGCTAAGCGAGACAATTGTTTAAGTTTAGTTTTGCCCCATTTTGCAACCTACCTTGCCACCGTTGTTCAGCGAATCACTGCCGTTGTTAAATTAGCAACACGGTTGTTAAACAAATACGGCTTCCCCATTGACTTTGCTTGTTGGAAAATCGCCAAAGGTTGATCATATAACTCCCTCAGGATACGGCAACAGTCACCAAGTCGATCAACAAATGGTTGAATATTGATCACATGACCACGGGGACGTTGCAATGGTCATAAGCATGAGAAACAGTCATAAGTTCCTTTTTTAGTGCTATTGCAACTTGTGCCACTAAACAGACTGTTGTAAGTCAAGGACTGCCTGCATATGAAACTTTTATTTATAGAAAAGAATATTGGGAATTTAGGGTTGAACGGTGACGTTTTGATGGCATCGCCTAGTTTGGTAATGAAATGTCTGTAAGAAAACAACCAAGTTTAGAGAGTCTATGAAGATTCTTAGTCATCCAGGTCTTTTTTGTCTAAAAGATGCTCCTCCCCCCCCTCAAGAGGCAACTGGACTTTTTTGCTTTTTTCTTTTGAAGACATTTCGCTTCTCATCCAAGAAGCTTCTTCAGTTCTGACTGGATGGTGGGGAGTGGGAAGATTGATACACCTTGTAGACAGCTGGTCATTTGCATCATTTTTAGAGAGTCGTCGAGGCCACTTGGAGGTTTGTCTGTGTCCTCAAGATCTCCTGAGTAGTGCAATTGGTTCCTGTTGCCAGCAATTTTTTGGAAATCCATGGGAGTGGGAGTTTGAACGCTTTTCCAAAAATTGCAGACTACACGAAGCATTTGAACTATTCAGGTGACCCTGAGGACACAGATAAACCTCCAAGGGGCCTCAAGGACTCTCTAAAAGTAGGCAAATGATCAGCTACCTGCAAGGCGTATCAATCCTTCCATTTCCGCACCATCCAGTCAGAGCTGAAGAAGCTTCTTGAGTGAAAAGCAAAATGTTTTCAAAGAAAAACCAGAAAGTCTTTCAGGCACATTTCAGGCAAGCTTGAAGAGCACCAAGGACCACACAAACTCTTATTTGAACAGCCTATTTGTCTAGTACAGTGGTACCCAAAGTGGGCAGTACCGCCCTCTGCGGGGCGGTGGGATGCCTTAGGGGGGCGCTAAGAGGCAAGGGGGCTGGCAGGGGGTGCGCTAAGAGGCAGCAGGGGGGAGTTTGAGATGCTGGCCCCGCAGGGTCACCCCATTGACTGTTGCACCGCTCCGGAGCCGGCGCCTCAAATACCGCAGCTCCGATGCGCCGCTCTGGTGCAATAGTCAATGGCATCCGTGGATCACCTGGGGCGGGCAGAGGAAGGGGGGCTTTGACCACATGCCCAATATCCAGTATCCTGCTCAGCCAAACCCGTCGCTCTTTGTAGTTGCCGTGCCTGACAGCAAGTTCACAGGCTGCCCCTCCCACCAGGGATCAGCCTCCCAAGCTGCCCTCCCCCGGGCACTCATGTCGTAGAGGGCGGTGCTGTGCTGTTCCCTCCTTCCTGGAGCAGGGCAGGGTTGAGGAAGCCCAGGGCAGTCAGCTTTGCTCTACTTTTGCAACGTGCCACCGCTGTGTTCGATGCGCAGGCTCAGTTCATTGAGCCCCTTGCACCGCTCTGGTGCAACAGTCAATGGGGTGAGCCTGTGGTGCCGGTGCCTCGAACACCCCCCCGCCGCCTCTTAGCGCCCCTAAGGGGGCTGGCAGAGGAGCGCTAAAAGGCAGCAGGGGGTGTTCGAGGCGCCAGCACTGCAGGCTCACCCCATTGACTGTTGCACTGCTCCTGAGCCGGCGCCTCAAATGCGGTGGCGGCAGCTTTGCTTTACTTTCCCAAAGTGCCGCCACTGTTGCATTCTGTTTGGCTGGCTGGCTGGCTGGCTGGCTGGCTGGCCGGCTGGCCGGCCGGCTGGCCATCCATCCATCCATCCATCCATCCATCCATCCCAAAGGTCTGTCTGTCTGTCTTCCTGCCTGCCTACCTATCTGCCTGCCTGTCTTTCTGTCTACCTACCTACCTATCTACTTACCTACCTATCTATCTACTAATATAGATCTATCTATCTACCTACCTATCTACCTACCTACCTACCTATCTATCCTTACATACATCCAAAAGGTCTGTCTGTCTGTCTTCCTGCCTGCTTGCCTGCCTACCTACCTACCTATCTACCAATATATCTATCTACCTACCTACCTACCTATCTATCCTTACATACATCCAAAAGGTCTGTCTGTCTGTCTTCCTGCCTGCTTGCCTGCCTACCTACCTACCTACCTATCTACCAATATATCTATCTACCTACCTACCTATCTACCTACCTGTCTCTCTCTGTCTCTCTCTCTATCTATCCATCCATCCATCCATGCTCGAAGCACCAGCCCCACAGGCACATCAAGAAAGTAGAGGAAAGCCAGTCTGGGAGGGAGGAAGGGAGAGAGAGACAGAGACAGAGACCTGATGCATCAGATTGAAATGGGGCCTAGTTTAGACTGAGGCCCTTTTCCACATTGAAACATCTTTGCCAGCACATTGAAACCTCTTTTTTTTAAATTCATATTTATATGCCGCCCTTCTCCAGAGACTCAGGGCGGCTTACAATTTTTGGAGCGCAACCCAATGCGCTCAGCAATAGCCTTCATTCCATTGTATATGCCTGCTTATTACTAAGCGGCATTTTTACAAGGTCAGCTAATTGCCCCCAACAATCTTGGGTCCTCAATTTACCTACCCCGAGAGGATGGAAGGCTGAGTCAACCTTGAGCCTGGTGGGATTCGAGCCTACAGTAATTGCAGGCAGCTGGAATTAAGTGCTAGGCATTTAACAGCCTGTACCACCAAGGCTCTTTGGCTGCTACTAAAGGTTTTGTGGACGAAACATAGTCAAGACTCTCGGGAAGCACTCACATTTTGTTGAGGCTTTAAACAGGATCCATTGGACCAGATCTCCACCCTAAAAAATTACTTTTCCCCAATGTATTACAGTGCCAATTCTGAGGAAGGCAAAACCAAAATGTACTGGTAAGTTACAAGGAGAACACACACACACACACACACACACTCCTTCTAACCCTGCTGGAGCAGGTGATTGGGCTAGGATAGATATCTCATTATCTTTCTGCTTCCTCCCTCCCGCCTTCTTTATTTCTTTTTCTTTCTGTCCCTTCCTTCCATCCCCGCTTTCTTTATCTGTTCCTTTTCCTTTCTTTCCCTTTTCTCTTTCTTTTCTTCCTTCTCTCTTTCTCTCTCTCTCTTTCTT
Organism: Naja naja; assembly: GCA_009733165.1. NCBI lineage: Eukaryota > Metazoa > Chordata > Lepidosauria > Squamata > Elapidae > Naja > Naja naja. The sequence continues at coordinate 217,904,766 of CM019150.1, read as the reverse complement.
TTCTCTGTCTCTCTTTCCCTCTCTCAGGCTCACCCCATCGACTTGGTGCACTGCTCCGCTCGGACTTGCTTGGGCAGGTCCCTCCGGTGCAGCGGGCTCAATGGGGCGGGTCTGCTGGGCCAGCATCTAGAACACAGCAGTGGCGGCACGTTTGAAAAGTCAAGCAAAGCCAGAGGTTGGTAATTTTTGCTGCAAAGAATCACAGAAGCTTCTGGGTTGTCCACAAGAAGGGACACACATGTCAATGCAATTCAGCCACAGAAAATAAAGAAATACAAATAAAACAAATGAACAAGAATCGACAAAGCGTCTCTGATTAGATTCTATTCACTACTAGAATCTAATCAGAGATACTTTGCCGATTCTAGTTCAATGACCTGCTCCAGCTGGGTTAGAAGGGAGTGTGTGTGTGTGTGTGTGTGTGTGTGTGCATGGCTGTCAAAACTCCAAAAACAGGTCAAGTAGCTCTGGGGAGGCCAGTCATAAATTAGAAGACTTGCTAAACAACCAGCCATTAAGTGAGGACCGCTTGTATTTGGTTTTCCAGTAACCTGGCCACGCCCACCCAGTCACATGACCACCAAACCACACCTACCCGGTCATGTGACCAGCAAACCATGCCCACCCAGTCACATCACCAGCAAGCCATGCCCACCCAGTCACGTGACCAGCAAGCCATGCCCTCAAATTAGGCCACGCCCACAGAAATTTGAATCCCACCCCTGGGTGTGGGGGGGCACCAAGGATGAGTTTGTAGCACCAAGGTGACGATAGACTGAAAAAAATTGGGAACCACTGGTCTAGTACATAAACCTATGTAAAATCTTGACTTAATACTCCTGGTCCTTGCAAAAAAAAAAAAGGATCTCATCCATCACTGGACTTATTTTTAACTGGAAAAGCCAAGAACTCCTACTTCTTCAAGGAAATGCTTGCATTTCTCGTTGAACTATGACCTTTCTGAAACTCAGTGTGTGGAGAGAGTGGTGGTGAAGTTGTAGCATATGGTTGCTGAGAGGCTGAATGATTGCAGGAGCTGCCAGCTCTGCTGATTGCTGTCAAAAGGCTGTAAGTTGGAGAAGGGATGATTACAGCTCAAGACTTGTTCTCTTTATTGCTCGGTTTGTAGAGGTCTCGCATGTATGCCAACTGCTCGGATAAGGACTCTTCAAAAGTCAATGGCTCCGCTCTGCACAAAATGCATCTCTTCCAAAGCGTTGTCAGAAGGCAGTAAAGGAGGATGTTTGTAGCTCAGGGTTGAACTGTGGGAGCCTTGGTCCGCGCTGAACTTGGTTGTTTTCTTGCAGCCATTTCATTACCCAGCTAAGTAATGTCATCAGTGCTAGAAGGGAGTGGGGTTTGGGAGGAGGAGGAGGAAGGACTGTGAGGTCCTTGGTGCCCTCTGAGCTTGGTTGCTTTCATGCAGATGTTTCATTGACCAACTAGTGCTATCATCAGTGCTAGCTAATGTCAGAAAGCAATCTATTTTGAGAGGGTGCACTAATTCTGGTCCATCTCATGTCTCTTCATCCTTAGCAAGATTCAGGGTGCATCACACACTGAGGGTGAGGTTTGTGTTTGCTTAGTGTTTTCGTAGTACATGAAATGGTTTGACATGAGAGGACCATGCTGAGTTCCAATTAGGAGAAATGCTTGCACTCGTGTTTTCCGAATCAGAGAGCTCATGGTACATTCATGAAGTCTTACAGTTCTTGTCAATCAAAAGAAAACAAGGAGAATCATTTCAAGCAGAATAGAACTGGAAGGCACCTTGGAGGTCTTTTAATCCAGGTCCCTGCCCAGCAAGGGACTCTATACCCGTGATGGTAAACCTATGGCACGCGTGCTCTAAGTGGCCCAGACAGCCATCTCTCTGGGCACGCCAGCTGTCGCCTCTTGCTCTCCCGGGTTCCGGTGCATGCATTCACGGAGTGAATGTCAACTCATGAAATATTTCTCTGGTCTTTTTAGAGTTGCTGACAGAAAGGGAGGGGGGAGCAGTGCGGCAGCTTGCAAACTGAAACTGCATTCCATAAATGTTTTCAAAGATAGTAACTAGGTGACTGAAGTTTCTGCCGTGCAAAATTCTAATTGGAGAGCATGATTGATGACTCTTGGCTATGGATGTGTCCCATTGGAGAATATGAATTACGATACACCCAAGCGGTGCGGGAAAACCAGGGTCAAGGGTGACAATGAATGATGTGTCTCAGAGTTGGCTACACCCAGGCAATGCCAGACCTTTTAACTCCCAATAAATCCTTTTGAAGTTTTGGAAGTTTGCCTTGAGACTCATGATTTAAATGGGGTCCAGAATCCTGACAGTGATTGGATAACGGGAGAGTTGATCTCCAAGCCGAGACAGCTCCAAATGAGGCCATCATGGAATGAAAGGATCTAAGTCTCCTGGTACTTTGGTGGCCTCTCCAGGATCACAGTCTTAGAAAGCCGAACCTAGCCTCTAATGAGTTGCTCATCATCCTTAGCTCAGAGCCCTAGTTTCAAATCCTCTTTCCCTAATCTCTCATTTTGACAGTCCTCACAAAGTTCTCCTCCTTTACGTATTCATGCACACACGAAATGTAATATCGGCTTCCCTAATTGCAATCCCAAACCTGATGAAGTCTCACAGGCATCTTCTGAATTCGCTCTTGGTTTTATTCTATCCCTTCAGCCTTATGCAGCCCGTAGATCATCATGGGACCACCAGTAGAAGGCTTTATCCTATCAAAGCCCTGCTGTGACAGAGTCTTCCCGTTCCTCTTTTGCTCATTAGCATCTGTCCATCACTCTCATCTCTTAAGCAGTGTGGGGTGGAGGCTTATCAGCAAACGAGCTGCAGCTGCCAAAAAAGCCAACACAGTTCTAGGCTGCATAAACGGAGGGATAGAATCAAGATCACATGAAGAGTTAATAAGAGCCTTGGTGGTGCAGGCTGTTCAATGCCTAGCACTTAATTCCAGCTGCCTCCAATTAGTGCAGGCTCGAATCCCACCAGGCTCAAGGTTGACTCAGCCTTCCATCCTCTCGGGGTAGGTAAATTGAGGACCCAAGATTGTTGGGGGCAATAAGCTGACTTTGTAAAAATGCCGCTTAGTAATAAGCAGGCATATACAATGGAATGAAGGCTATTGCTGAGCGCATTGGGTTGCGCTCCAAAAATTGTAAGCTGCCCTGAGTCTCCGGAGAAGGGTGGCATATAAATGTGAATAATAATAAAAAGAGTTAATACCACTTTATAAGGCCTTGGTAAGACATCACTTGGAGTCCTGGATCCAGTTTTGGTCACCATGATGTCAAAAAAGATGTTGAGACTCTAGAAAGAGTGCAGGGAAGAGCAACCAAGATGATTAGGGGACTGGAGGCTCAAACATATAAAGGACGGTTGCTGGAATTGGGTATGTCTAGTTTGATGAAAAGAAGGACTAGGGGTAACATGATAGCGGTCTTCCAATATTTCAGGGGTTGCCACAAAGAAGAGGGAGTCAAGCTATTCTCCAAAGCACCTGAGGGCAGGACAAGAACCAACGGGTGGAAACTAATCAAGGATTGAAGCAACCTGGAACTGAGGAGAAACTTCCTAACAGGGAGGACAATGAACCAGCGGAACAGCTTTGCCTCCAGAAATTGTGGGTGCTCCGTCACTGGAGGCTTTCAAGAAGAGACTGGACAGCCTTTTGTCTAAAATGGTATAGGGTCTCCTGATTGAGTAGAGGGTTGAACTAGAACAGAGGTCTGCAACCCCCTGTCCTTGGACTGGCATTGGTCTGCGACATGCCAGAAACAGGGCCGTGGCAGGCAAGACCCCAGTCACGGAATGCAGACAGCATGCAAAAACCCCGTCCCTTCAGTCCTCCTCCCAGTCCCCTCCTCCTCTCCCCACTCCCTTCCAGCGCTGATGATATTACTTCCTCCTCCTTGTTTGCTCCAGAAACTTCTCTCACTTCTAGCATTAGTGATGTTATCTAGTTTGGTAATGAAATGTCTTCATGAAAACAACCAAGCTGAGAGAACATCAAGGACCCTATGGTTTCCTCCTCTTCTTCCTCCTCTTCCTCCTCCTCTTCTCTGCAAACCCTACTTCCTTCCAGCACTGATGATATGACTGAGTTGGGTCATGAAATGTCTGCATGAAAACAACCAAGCTCAGAGAGCATCAAGGACCCTACAGTTTCCTTCTCCTCCTCTTCGTCCTTGTCCTCCTCCTCCTCCTCCTCCTCCTCTTCATCCTTGTCTTCCTCCTCCTCTCTACAAACCCCACTCCCTTCCAACACTGATGATATGAATGAGTTGTGTCATGAAACGTCTGCATGAAAACAACCAAGCATCAAGGACCCTAGTTTCCTCCTCCTCCTCTTCTTCATCTTCTTTTTCTTCCTCCTCCTCCTCCTCCTCCTCCTCTCTACAAACCCCATTCCCTTCCAGCACTGATCATATGACCGAGTTGGGTCATTAAACATCTGCATGAAAACAGCCAAGCTTAGAGAGCATGAAGGACCCCACAGTTCAACCTTCAGCTCAAGACATTCTCTTCTATTGGCAGAGCTGGGTTTGTTTCACCATGACAAGAAAAGATGAAGACACCACAAATACTTTCTACATTCTGAAGACTGGACATGTAGACCCTGGAGGGCAGAATCCTTTTTCAGAGAGAAGTATCAAAAATTTAGTTGAAAAGGCAAGATACCAGATTTCAATTCATCATTCGGGGTAGAGGGAGGAATATAGATGTTGTCAGCATTTGTCCATTGGAGTGTACTATCAGAAGGAAGGACTTTTCTTTGCTGGAAATATTAAACCAAATCAAACCCTTTCAGGGGTGCTATAAATTGCACAATGTCTACAACGGGCAAGTCTAAACTGGATGTCTTCCAAGGAACTCTAGAAGTCTCCACATTTGACAAGAGATAGTTATCTCGACAACTTATATTTGGAGCCTATTTATCTCCTGCTGTAGCCTCGATAAAACAGACCTGCCAAAAAAAGAAAAGAAGAAAAAGAAGAAGAAGAAGAAGAAGAGGAAGAAGAAGAAGAAGAAGAAGAAGAAGAAGAAGAAGAAGAAGAAGAAGAAGAAGAAGAAGAAGAAGAAGAAGAAGAAGAAGAAGAAGAAGAAGAAGAAGAAGAAGAAGAAGAAGAAGAAGAAGTCCAGCTGGGCCTTTATCTTTGAATTTATTTCTAGGTTGCACAGTCTTTCCACTTCTTATATAACTGAGCAGAGGGCCAGTATTATTTTTAATAGGAAACTTTAAATGACTTCTGGATGATGGGAGACAATGAATCTGTTCTGATGTGACAACGGTGAATCTACCCTGCTGGCATCTTCAGAGAAACTGAGCTTGCCCATGGTTGTCACATCCTCACCCGTTGTCTGTCTTCAGCGGGGTAGTATTCCCACAATGGCTCACTGCCATTCAGAGAACAGCTGACGTCCCTTCTCTTTTTGTCTGTTAGACATTTTGGTTGCCTCGCTAATAATTCCAGCGAAGGGAACTCGCCTAGCAAATGCTGACTGCCCCCTTTTTTTTCACCCAGATGTTCCTTTCAGATTCTTAATTCTGTTGAATGTGGGTTGCACGGTGGAGCTGCCTCAGAAGAAGGCATTTTGTAAAGTGATGTCCGCTTATTGCTGGCGGCACCTCAATGTTCTAGGGTGGTGCTCAGCAGATAGAGGTGTACCCTGGAGACTGGAGGCCATTGCCTCCAGAGACCAAATCGGAGCCTTCTGTCATTCTAGAAAGAGGTTTTGGATTTGTAAAATTGATGTTCCCCACCTTTGAGGTAAACCAGACTTGGAAACGATAGTTATGAACGTTAAAATTATTTTTATTATAGTTATAATGAATCTTCCAAATCTGAATGTCCTCCCTTCCTTCTTTCCTCCCTCCTTCCTTCCTCCCTTGCTCCTTCCTTCTTTCCTTCCTCCCTCCCTCCCTGCTTCCTTTCTTTCTCCCTTGCTCTCTTTCTCCCTTCATCCTTCCTTCCTTCCAATACTCCTTCATATTAAGGCTCTATTGTTAGGCCCCAAGAAACAAAGAGTGACCACGGAGTCACTTCTGAGTGCTTTCTTTATTCCTGTTCACCTACAGACAGAATCCTACCAGATTAAAGCAACTATCTCAGAACTATAGATATAGTTTTTGAATTGCTAAGGAGGGCCAATCTTAATCCTCTTCCTGCCTTCAAACTCAGTTATCTCTTTGCCCTCTGCAAAGCAGTCCCTTCTTCCTGGGACTTCAGACTACTTCCTACTACATCTACTGAGCTTCATCATTGCAAATAGAAGGATCAAGTCTTAGATAGAAAGATGATGGATGGATGGATGGATGGATGGATGGATGGATGGATGGATGGATAGATAGATAGATAGATAGATGAATAGATAGATGCATACTAGATAGATGCATATATAGATACATAGATATAGATGATAGATAGATAGATAGATAGATAGATAGATAGATAGATAGATAGATATGATAGATACATACATACATAGATACATAGATATAGATGATTCAGAAATCCAGTTTATCACAGTGCCAAACTTGGCAATGCTTTTCTTTCTTCCTTTCTTTTTTTTTTCCCTTCCCCTCCCTGGAGGCAGAAAAATATTTGCAGATATAATAAGGCAGAGTTTTTCTCTCTTTATCTCCTTCTGCCTTGCTCAATTGGGAAGCTCAATTTTAGGCAATTGCGTATGCCGGGCACCAAAAAATGTATGCCTTAAATTAATGTTGCTGTCACGCTTTGGAGAGGGGGAATTAAGTGACATGTTGGGGAGGATGAAATGAGCTGCATATGATAACGAAGCCATTGCAGGCGGTCCTCAATGTACGACCACAAATTTCTGCTGCTAAGCGTGACCTTTATTCAGTGAGTTTTGCGAATCACTGCAGTTGTTAAATCAGGAACACAGTTGGGAAGTGAATCTGGCTTCCCCTTTGACTTGGCTTATTAGAGGGTCACAAAAGGGGATCGTGTGACCCCGGGGACACTGCAACCATCATAAATATGAGTCGGTTTCCAAAGCATCTGAATTTCCATCCCGTGATCGGATTTTCATCACGTGATAATGGGGATGCTGCAACGGTCTGAAGGTTGTGGCCTGTCGGCCACTGGTCCTTCCAGTAGCCGAATCAGGAGGAGGAGGAGGCGTGAGAGTCTGGATCAGCAACAGAGCAACCTGAGAGCTCCGAGGGGGAAGAGGGAATGGATCTGTGAGAGAGAGAGGGAGGGAGGGAGGAGAGAGAGAGAGAGAGAGGGAGGGAGGGAGGTGGAGCCTGGGCTATCTGTCAGCCCTCAGATGGAGAGTCAACAGCCCCCAGCTCTGAAGGTGGCTGATAAAAAGAGGAGGAACAGCTGTGTCCAGTGCCTGATGCACAGATGCAGAAGGTAGAGGAGAGGAGAGCAATGGAAACCTATGGGCCGGTCTTCAGGACAGAAGAGCCACCGCTGCTAGCGAAGCCCCATCCCAGCTCTGGGGATAAAAGGCAGTGGGAGGAGATGAATAGGTGTGGTAAACAGCTACTTGTCTCCCCTTTGGTCCGCCACTGATAGCCTGCACTTCTGAATCCTGCCTGAAAATTATGTAGCCTGCTGTGAGAGAGCGGTTTCTGGCGCTCCTAATAAAGGGAATGTTTCGTTAACTACAAAGGGCTTGTCATGTTTGTGAGCTGGGTCAGAGCACTGAAAAGCGGTCGTAAGTCACTTTTTTCAGTGCCGTTGTAAACTTCGAACGGTCACTAAATCAATCATTGTAAGTTGGGGATTACCTGTATTGTGATCCATGTTTTCAGCACTGATTTTTATTTTTATTTTTTTCAGATGCTTCTCAGACAGGTGAGGGACACGGGCCAGAAGATGGAAGAAAGAAAGGAAGACATTTCAGACTGGAGCAGATTTCGGAGCTGATGTGTGGGACAATATTCTTTTGGCACCCTATTTTTTGGGGACATATACAGTTACCACTGCAAGAACACACCCCTAATAAACATTCAAGAGCTTCAGAGAGAAAATAAAGTAATCCTCAGCAAAGGAAACGTGGAACACTGTCATTTGTATAGCGAATGTCCCTCATTTTACAGGAGCCTGGAAATGCATTTATAAAATCCCCCTTGGAATTATTTTAGGAAATTGAACCTCGTTTGCACTGATGGGAAGCAATTGGTTCTAAAAATCATCAAATTTTAAAACCGGCACCTCCAAGTTAGCTTACTTTAGTACAGGATTGTTATTTCAGCTACCAGCTGAGTCTTATTTGCTTGATTTCGTTCTTTGAAGCACCCAGCATTAGCTTTTTGCTTAAAAAATAAATCAGAGGCAGCAAAATAATAAAACGCGATTTTGTTTGTGTTGTCTTGCAGATTTCCTTTTGTGTATGCATCCTTCCTCAAAGCCCACTTTTTAAGCCATTCATGAAATGGTCAGTTTGTCCTTTTATATCATTCTGAATGTTTCATCAAAGGAAGGAAAGGAAAGGAAAGGAAAGGAAAGGAAAGGAAGGGAAAGGAAAGGAAAGGAAAGGAAAGGAAAGGAAGGAAGGAAGGAAGGAAGGAAGGAAGGAAGGAAGGAAGGAAGGAAGGAAGGAGATATAAAGGAAAGAAAGAAAGCAAGAAAGAAAAGAGACAAAGAAAGAATGAAACGAAGAGAAAGAAAGGAGACAGAAAGAAAACAGAAGAAAAAGAAAGAAAGATGTGCAAAGAAAGACAAATAAAGACAAAAAGAATGCAAAGAAAAAAGGAAGTAAAAGAAAGGGAAGAAAGGAAGGAAGATAACAGATGAAAGAATGGGAGGAAGGAAGATAACAAATAAAAGAATGGGAGGGAGGGAGGAAAGGGAAGGGAGGGAGGGAGGAGTTTAATTCCTGTAAACTCTACATGTAGTTTTCTTCTTAAGAAGTGAGATGTGGCTATCATCATTTTCTCCTGGGACTATTATTATTATTTTGATTTTCCAATCTAGTCTTCATCTCTGGACTTCCGTAATAATCTGCATCCAAGATTAAACAGAAACCAGGTTCACTCTTTATGATAAATCATGATCTAGCATAAACTGCCATTTTGCTAAGCAATATGCGTATATTAACATACATAAGCAATTTCAAAAGTTCTTTCCATAACGAACAGTGGCATGCTCATGATACCTCCCAGAGGGTGCCATTTTGTATTCTTGAGACCTCAATCCCATAATAATCCATTTCTATTTCCTCCACAAGCCCCAGATTTAATGTTCTGCCATGATGGGAATTTAGCATTTTAAGTGTTTTGAAGAACTCATTGTAGGTTTATTGGGGATCGTTGGGGAAAGAACCATATGGCTGTGCATTTTGAAGTTTACAACTTTCGCTGAGACAACTGGTCCATTTTCCGCAGAGCAATGTAATAATACAGGATAATAATTGGCACAGCAAGATAGACTTCCCTGATTGCATCACTGTAGACATTAAGCCAGGACCTAGAGGATCTCAGGGCAGAAATGTCAGTTGTGTCAACAGCCAGCAACCACTCAGAGCTAAGCATCTCTTGAAATGTGGGGAAACACAGGACATGAAAGCCATAGCTGAATTGTGAGTAGGAAAGAGCATTCCACTTCCACACTGAAAGAGAACAAGTTAATCCCCATGTCAACTAAAAAATACTTCTTTGGTCTTTTTAGTTGCCAGCAGAAATGAAGTGGGGGAAGTAGTGCATTCCTCAAATGCTTCAGATAATTGCTAGGCAGCTGAAGCTGTTGGGGCGCAAGATTATTAATGGAGAGCATGATTGATGACTCTTGGCTATGGATGTGTCCCATTGGAGAATATACATCCAGGGGGTGGGGGGAAGACCAGGGTCAAGGGTGAAATGAATGATGTATCTTAGTGTTGGCTGCACCAGGTAACGCACGCCACATGGTCACCCTAATAAATCTTTTTTTTACTCTGAGAGATGTGGCTAGAGACTTATGATTTGAATGGGGGTGGATTTGTCAGAGCCCTGACAGCCAGCCGACACTCCAAAAATTCATCATTCATGCTCCAGAGGATGTAATACAAATAGTCCCTGAGTTACAACAGTTCATTTAATGACCATCAGGGGTTACAATGGCACTGAAAATAGTGACTTTTTCACACTTAACGACCATTGCAGCGTCACATGATTTACATTCAGGTGCTTGACCACCGACTCCTGTTTGTGATGGTTTCCATGTTCAGGAGTCATTTTGTGACCTTCTGATAAGCAACGCAAGCCAGATTCACTTAACGACCATGTTACTAATTTAACCACTGCAATGATTCACTTGACAAACGTGGCAAGAAAAGTCGTAAAATGGGACAAATTCACATAATATTTTTTTTCACTTAACAACATTCATTTTGGGCTCAACCATGGCCGTACATAGAGGATTACCTGTTGTGACTAACTAGGACTTTGTTTTCGAGAGCAGACAGGTTTAAAAGAAGAGTTAAAAAGCACCGTCATCACCCATTATCACTTCACTACTTTCTTTTCGTAACATCTTTCATTTACTTTGACTTTTTCCTTTTATGTTTAGCGTCTCCAGGGAAAGGTCTTTTTCATTCATTTTGATATCTCTCACAGGTGTCCATTCATTCTAAGCTCCAGTTCCATAGCATTTTAAGACCGAGACTAACTCAAGATAGAAATCCATTTTTACTTGTTATGCCCAACAACCGACCAAAATAGAATGACTTTGGGGGGAGAGAAATACACATTACAAAGGTTGGGACCCTAAATAAATCTTAAAATAGAATAACAGAGTCGGAAGGGACCTTTGAGGTCCTCTAATCCAATATCCTGCTTAAACAGGAAACCCTACGCCATTTTAGACAAATGGTGATCCAATCTCTTCCAGTGTTGGAGCATTCACAACTTCTGGAGGCAAGTTGTGCCACCGCTTAATTGTTTTCACTGTCAATTTCTCCTTCGTTCTTGGTTGCTTCTCTCCTTGATTAGTTTCCACCCATTGCTTCTTGTCCTGCCTTCAGGGGCTTTGGAGAATAGCTTGACTCCAGGGGTGGGATTCAAACATCCCAACCACCAGTTCTCTGCCTGTCTCACTCTCAGCTGTTCAGTCGGGTTCTGGCAAAATGAAGCAACCGAAGCTGTTCACGAAGTGTATCTTTATTTATCCACACACTGCTCCGGACTCGAGCAACAACGAATAGCTATATAACATTGAAGTCAGCTCTGGTGCTCGCCGCAGCCAGAGCTGTATTTAACACAAGATAATAACTCAATTAGGTTAGCCACCAGATGGAGGCTACCGGGCAATATCCGGCTGTTACTTGCTATCCTAGTTACCACGCAAAATTCCACACCTCACCATAAATCCTAGTGCCATGTTCCTGAGATTTTTCCCGCATAATTACCCCCGAGCATCCACGTGCAATATTCCACACCCCACCGTAGCTCCCAGTTCCCCGTTCTTGAGGTTTTCCCCCATAATTAACATCCCCCCATAGCGAAACGTCCACGTCCGTTTCCGCCTCTTGTGACAGCTCAGCGTTCGATGCCTTGGGAATCGTTATCAGGTCACCCCCTTATCGGTTATGTATCTAGGCACTTCCTGGTGTTCGGATTAACACTGGTGTAGCGGCGCCAGGCATGCCGTGGGGATGTGACAGCCTGGTTGTTGGGTGGGCGCGGCCATGGTGGGCATGGCCTACCAGAACTTCTGGGAGGGCCATTTTTTTCCTTCCCCAGAGTCCGGAGGCTTCCCTTGGGCCTCTGGAAAGGTAAAAATGGCCTCCCCCAGACTCCAGAGGCCCTCCGAAAGCCAGAAACAGGCTGGCTTCCAGAACTTCTGGGAGGGCCATTTTTTGCCCTTTCAGAGCCTCCGCGCAAACCCTGTATCCAAAATGGGCCATGTGAAGACTCCTGGGAGGGGTGGGTGGGGCCAGCCAGTTGGTTCACTACTGGTTCGGTGAACTAGATGTAAATTTCACATTCGGTTCACCCAAACCAGCCCGAACCAGCTGAATCCCACCCCTGCCTCTTTGTGGAAGCCTCTGAGATACTGGAACACTGCTATCTTGTCTCCCCTAGTCCTTCTTTTCATCAAACTAGACACATCCAGTTCCAGCAACCGTTCTTTAAATGTTTTAGTCTCCAGTCCCCTAATCATCCTTGTTGCTCTTCTCTGCATTCTTTCTAGAGTCTCAACATCTTTTTTACATTGTGTTGACCAAAACTGGATTCCAAGTGTGGCCTTACCAAGGCCTTATAAAGTGGTATTAACACTTCATGTGAGCTTGACTCTATCCCTCTGTTTATGCAGCCTAGAACTGTGTTGCCTTTTTTGGCAGCTGCAGTAGTAAAATCTTGTTTAACTACTCCACAGGTCCCTTCACTGAGACCAACGTAAACACTTGTGGGTTGTTTTTTCTTATTGCTTAGATTTTATTGTAGACCATATCAAATAGCAACATGTGTTACCTGCCTTTTGAGAATTTGGTTCTGGCATCCTTCAGTGGGGATGGAAGTCCTCCAAAAATATGTGTGAGAGACCATTTTCTCAAACGAGTCGATGAAAGAGAATTGGGAGAAGGTAGCTCTGTGTGAGATCTGATGCTCTTTCAAAGTAACTCACGAGCAAGGAATGGGAAAACAGGAGCATTTGCCTTCTCAATGCCTTAGATAAGAAAGGATTCAGAAGGGTGAAAGAAAGAAAATATTCAGGAGCATTTTTTTTTCCCTGCAGAAGCGAGATGACGCAGGTTTCTTGCAGATAATCAAAAGTAATTAAAAACAAAAATCCAAGGGATGTATGTGGAATTATGAGGAAGGTGAAATCTATTCAACTGCTGCTTGGTTATGGTTTGGGGTCAATGATGGAGCAAGACATGGACACTTTAATTGTAGCTTCTTAGTGTCATTTTTCAGACACTAAGGCACTTAGAGAAAGGAGGAAGGGAGGGGAGAGAAGAGAAGTGGAAAAGAGGTGGAAAGAGAGGGGAAAGAGGAGACAAGAAAAGGAAGGAGTGGGGAAGGAAGGGAGAAGAAGAGAAGGAATGGAAGGGGAAAGGGAAGAAGAAAAGGAATGTAAAGGGCAGGAAGGGAGGGGAAAGAAGGAGAGAAGGAATGGAAGGGGCTGGGAGGGAAAGGAGAAGAAGAAAAGAGAAGGAATGGAAGGGGGAGGGAAAGAAGAGAAGATACAAAATGGGAAAGACAGGGAGGGAAGGGAGAGGAGAGATTTTACTACCGGGTGAGAAAAGATCCTGAAAACAGTTTGTTGAGCTGGTCTGGTTTAAATGTATAGAAACACTGGCTGAAATGCTCATTTTGCCCAACAGTATTTCTGGCTCAAATCGTTTGGACTTTTCCATTTTCCTCACCTTCTAAGTCTCCAAATCTTGGCTCCCCTCCCACTCCATCTTTCACTCATTTCTAATTCTCTGGTTCTTCCCTGCCTCTCGTCGTTTTTTTGTTTTTGTTTTTGACTGAGTCAGATTGGAAAAAAAAAATTTATTTGGCTATCGTGTCGCTCATTTTCATTGCAATCCAAGCAATGCGGATTGCAAACTCGAATTGAGGCAGGACAAAACGGAAGGGGAAAAAAATTAAGAACCTAATGTTCGAGGTAGAAGCTTTCACAAAAGCATCCACAACACACACTAACCAGATGCTAACAGACATAGGAAGTCCTCGACTTACAACAATTCACTTGGTGACCGTTCAAAGTTACAACAGGACTGAGAAAGTGACCGTATCAGTGGTGGTATTCTACTGGTTCAGCCCAGTTCCACCAAGCCGGTAGCAGTGATGAGCAGCGGAGACCGAACCAGTTATCTGCGCCGCTCTGCTGTTATTCCACCGTCCGCCGGGCTCTATACTTTTTTTTTTAATTCATTTATATGCCTCTTCTCCCAAGACTCAGGAGGCTTACAATTTTTGGAGCACAACCCAATGCGCCAGCAATAGCCTTCATTATTGTATATGCCTGCTTATTACTAAGCGGCATTTTTTACAAAGTCAGCTTATTGCCCCCAACAATCTTGGGTCCTCACTTGACCTACCCCGAGAGGATGGAAGGCTGAGTCAACCTTGAGCCTGGTGGGATTGCGAGCCACTAATTGCAGGCAGCTGGAACTTAAGTGCTAGGCATTTAACAGCCTGCACCACCAAGGCTCACCTTTATCCTCTGAATTTGAAAGGCAGCTGCTTTGCGTGGCACAGAATAGCACTGCGTGGCAGCTGCTGAAGCAACTGGGATCATGCAGGCTTGCCAGAGGTGAGTTAGAACTCCTCTGCGCCTGTGCAAAATGTGTGTTTGGTGTGCACACATGCAAAGTGTGCATTTGGTGCGCATGCACAAAGTGTTCATTTGGCATGCACGCATGCAAAGTGTATGCAGGCACACAAAGCTCACAGCCCAAACAGCCCAACCAACCGGTGGTAAAAATGAATCCCACCACTGGACCATATATATATCACATGACCGTTGCAGCCTCCCCATGGTCACATGATCAAAATTCGGCCATTTTGGCAAATGATTCCCATATATGATGGACGCAGGGTCCCAAGGATCATGTGATTCCCACAGCAAAATCAATAGGGAGGTCAGATTCACTTAACAACCATCTGGCTAACTTAACCCCTGCACTTAACACTTAACAACTGTGGCAAGAAAAGTTGTGAAACGTAAAATTGTAAACTATCTTGTTTTAGCAACAGGATTCTGGGGATTGGTTGTGGTCATACTACCTATGATGAAGCATCATCTGAGGCAGGGATCTGCAACTCATGTGTCAGCCTGGCGTCATCCGTGGGCTGCCATTCAGGGGGCGGGCTGGCCATGGACATTGCTACGAAGCCCCGTGACTCCCGATCATTTAGCTGCCATGAGCATGCAGGCTTGCCTCAAGCGATGGCAGAAGAACTGAGAGGGAAATCCCAAAGTCGCTGTGAAACAGCTGATTGGGAGGCATGGTGGGCGCAGGGCGTGCGATCCACTGGGGGTGGGGGAAGCCTGCGCCTAGGACCAACAGGTGGATGAGAATACCCAGTTCCTCTTGGGAAGAATAACTGTTCTGACCCAAACCTTGTTCCAAGGAAACCAACACGAAACAGAGGTAACAGCAAAACCTTTTAATGATTCTTTACGAATTCCTTTCCTTCCCAGTTAAAAGGCTGTTTCAAACTAATTGTCTCTGATAAGATCGGCCCTTGCCAAGGTTGTGCAAGGCTGCCAAGAACACTAGATAAAGTTACTAAGAAATATTGCAAACACAAAGAGTCTCCAAACACCAACCAAGATGTTCCGAATGTCCACCAGGCTTGAGTGCAAAAACTTCTTTGCTTCCTGCAAAGAACTCCGGTTTCTCAGCTGGCTTTTATCCCTTAAGGGAGGGGCCATCACCTTGCAGCCTTACTCCCGAGTTTTTTTTTAATTACATTTATATGCCGCCCTTCTCCGGAGACTCAGGGCGGCTTACAATTTTTGGGATACAACCCAGTGTGCCTTCATTCCATTTTATATGCCTGCTTATTACTAAGTGGCATTTTTACAAGGACAGCTAATTGCCCCCAACAATCTTGGGTCCTCAATTTACCTACCCCTGAGAGGATGGAAGGCTGAGTCAACCTTGAGCCTGGTGGGATTCGAGCCTACAGCAGTTGTAGGTAGCTGGAACTTAAGTGCAGGCAATTAACAGCCTGAGCCACCAAAACCCTGCTGCAGCTGCTTTTTCCTTCGAGCAGCCCTGTGTGCACGCGCACTGGGCACAAGCTCTTCTGGGACCTCTTCATCACTGCTGCCAGCCTCCACAATCTCTGAAGGCAGCACTCCACTCCCTGATAGTCCTGGCTCCATCCCTGCATCACACACAGGCTCCTCATCTGAGTCCTCACTCTCCAAGACCCCAGCCGTCCGCACCTGCTGCTGGCGTGTGCCTGCTGGGATGGTTGGGGCATGCCGGGATAATTGAAGTGAGGCAAATTGGGTGAATAAAGGTGGAGGGGTGGGCTAAGTGATTAGCCCTGACTTCAATCCCCGCTAGCTTGCATTCTTTAGCAGCTGGTCAGTTAAGTGCTGGCACACTCCGGAGGAAGATAAACTGCTTACATCAAATCCTGTTGTGGCTGTTGTGCTTTCTTTCGGCCGTGTGACAGAACCTGACACCACAGCTCTAGAGCTACATGTGGCTCTTTTGGCCCTCTGCTGTGGCTCCCTTTTTGGCTGATTCCCCCCACTGGCTCCCGGCCCCTGCCCTCTCAGTCACTCCTGGCCTGGCCTTATAAGGTAAGGGTGACAGCAGGGGATGGAGACTCACTCTACATTCCAGAGTGGGAGTGAAGCACCCCTGTACTTGCCTTTGCATGGCAACAGCATTCTGCCTTTGTTGCAGTACATTTGTGCTCAAGGCAGCCTTCACCTCCTGCCCCTTTGGGCTCGGAGCTGTAAGCCGCTTCTGGCTTGGAGCTGTTGCCATCTCCATGGTCTGCCCACTGCTCTTGCAGCACCTTGCATAGCTCAGTGAAACTTAGTGTGCTTTACAATGGGGGAGACTCCTCCTCCTGGAGCCCATTACCATGCAGAGCCACAATGCGACCCTGCCCCACTTGCCCCTGGCAACAGCAGTGGTGTCAGAGAGAGAGAAAGAGACACACACAGAGAGAGATACAGAGAGAGAGAGAGAGAGAGACAGAGAGACACACACACAAACACAGAGAGAGAGATTCAGAGAGAGAGACAGAGAAAGAGAGAGACACACAGAGAGAGACACACACACAAACACAGAGAGATACAGACAGAGAGACAGAAAGATAAAGAGAGAGACAGAGAGATACAGAGATAAAGAGAGACAGAGAAAGAGAGAGACAGAGAGAAAGAGAAAGAAAGACAGAGACACACAGAGAGAGAGAGACAGAGAGACAGACAGACAGACAGAGAGACAGAGAGACAGAGAGATACAGATAGAGAAAGAGAGAGACACAGACAGAGACAGAGACACAGAGAGAGACACAGAGAGAGAAAGAGACAGACAGACAGAGAAAGAGAGACAGACACTATAGTTTTTTTATACATAGCATAAAGGTAAAAAACGATACAGGCAGTGTTATCTTCATTTTAGCTGTCAAAAAGGTTTTGTGGCTCCTGGTGTTTTCTTTTCTGTGGGAAACAGGTCCAGATGACTCTTTGAGTGTTCAAGGTTGCAGACCCCTGATCTGAGGCATAGAAGTCACCAGGTGTTCTTGGAACCCGGTTGGTGAAGGTTGGAGACAAGCAGGCATTCCTGCATCGTTGGAGTGAACTTCTGAATGCTTGTGGAGGACTAACCCAACCCTCCTTTGGGAAGGACGAGAAACGGGACTTGTTTTTCCAAAATCCTTCCCTGCCTTACGAAGTCAGATTCATAAAAATAACAATCCCATCCTTGCATCAACACCTCCTCGGATTGGACAGCAGGACAATGGGAAACTTTGCAGGATTAAATTGGAGAATGTGCATCAGGAATCCTGCCTGGCCTTCTCTCCTTCAGCTTTATCCTCATTCTGTGACATTAATGCTGGTGAAACAGAGATTAGCAAAGCTACCATTGAGTTAAGTGAGGACTGCAGCTGGGAGATAAGTCAACCAGCCTGTTCTCCCAAATTGTGTTCAATTGCCAGCTTAAAAACTCCTTTTGACTCAGGAAGATTGGCCTGAATACCAAATCATTGCCTTGCATACATCCTTTCCCAGATCCTCAGCTCTGTCTCTCTCTCTTTCTCTCTCTCTCTCTCTCATTCTCCCTCCCTCTCTCTCATTCTCTCCCTCTCCCTCATCCTCCCACCTCTCTGCTCCTCTCTCTCTCTTCTTCTCCCTCTCTCTCTCTCATTCTCTCTCTCCCTCTCATTCTCTCTCTCTCTCCCTCCCATCTTCCCTCCCTCTCTCTATCTCTCTCTCTTTAAGGTAGCTCTGAAACTTTTTCCAATGGGAGGCACCATCACACAGGATATCAAGATCTATTATTTATTATTAAATTAAATTTATTATTATTTATTAAATGTATATCCCGCCTCTTCCCCATTGGGAACTCGAGGTATGCTCAACAAGATAAAAACAGTAGCCTATACAATATAAAATCAAAACTCATTCATACGATCCAGACATACAAGAGGGAAGAACAAGGTCTCAGTTCCATGCCCTCCGACAAAGCCAGGTCTTAACAGCTTTGTGGAAAGCAAGTAGATTGGGGATGGTTCTGATCTCGAGGGAGCGTATTCAAAGGGACGGTGCTGCCACAGAGAAGCCTCTCACCGGCCCGCCAGCCAACATTGTCTGGCCGACGGTATCCGAACAAGCCCTCCTGTGGGATCTAACCGGGTGCTGGGAGGCATATGGTGGCAGTAGGCAGTCTCGAAGGTATCCTGCTCCTAAGCCATGAAGGGCTTTAAAAGTTGCCACTAGCACCTTGAATTGCACCTGAAAGACCACCGGCAGCCACTGCAGATCGCGGAGGATAGATGTTATATGAGCGCACCTAGGTGCGCCCATAATCACTCGCGTGGCTGCATTTTGCACCAGCTGAAGTCTCAGAGTGTTCTTCAAGGGCAGCCCCATGTAGAGACATTAGAAGCATGTTGTCGTATGAATAGACTAGACTAAATTAACTAGAGTAGAATGGAATAGGAATGGAATGGAATGGAATAGAATAGAATAGAATAGAATAGAATAGAATAGAATAGAATAGAATAGAATAGAATAGAATAGAATAGCAGAGTTGGAAGGGACCTTGGAGGTCTTCTAGTCCAACCCTCTGTTTAAGCAGCAAACCCTATACCATTTCAGACAAATGTCTGTCCAATCTCTTCTTAAAAACTTCCAGTGTTGGAGCATTCACAACTTCTGGAGGCAAGTTTTTCTGCTGATTAATTGTTCTCCCTGTCAGGAAATTTCTCCTTAATTCCTTGATTAGTTTCCATCCGTTGCTTCTTATCTTGTCTTCTGGTACTTTGGGGAATAGCTTGACTCTCTCTTCTTTGTGGCAGCCCCTGAGATATAGGAACACTGCTTTCATGTCACCCCTAGTCCTTCTTTTCATCACACCAGACAAACACAATTCCAGCAATTGTTCTATATATATGTTTTATCCTCCAGCCCCCTAATCATCTTTGTTGCTCTTCTCTGCACTCTTTCCAAAGTCTCAACATCTTTTTTTACATTGTGGTGACCAAAACTGGATGCAGCATTCCAAGAGTGGCCTTATAAAGTGGTATTAACACTTCACGTGATCTTGATTCTATCCCTCTGTCAACGCAGCTTAGAACTGTGTTGGCTTTTTTGGCAGCTGCAGCACATGGCTGGCTCACGTTTAAGTGATTGTCCTCTAGGACTCCAAGATCCCTCTCCCAGTTGCTACTATTGAGCCAGGTACCACCTATGCTGTACCTGTGTTTTTGTTTTTCTTACCTAAACGTAGAACCTTCCTTTTTTCACCATTGAAATTCATTGTGTTAGATAGCGCTCAATAAAGGAGAAGGTTTGCAACTCGGGCTTGAAATGAGCAGTCATGGGTGCTCTAAGCTTGGTTGTTTGCTTGCAGATGTTTCATGACCCAACTAGGTGACATCATCAGTGCTAGTAAGAAATAGGGTTTGCTCTCAGTTTGCTCTTCTAGTGGCTTGCCCCATCAGCATTTGTGTTTTTTACTTGAACAGGGGGCTGGACTAGAAGTCCTCCAAGGTCCCTTCCAATTCTGTTATTCTGTATTAAGTTGGGTGTTTTCCGAATGGTTGACAAGCTGAGCCCTAAGCTCCAAGATGCCTTCAAAATCTACAATTCTGAGAGTCCCTCTCCTTTTTCCTCCCTAGATAAAGATAGAGGTTTTCTCCTTCCAGTCATGTCTGACTCCTGGGGGTGTGGGCTCATCTCCGTTTCTTAGCCAAGACAGCCAGCATTATCCAAAAATATTTCCATGGTTGCGTGACCACCATGACTGAGGCTCACAGAAAGCTGCTTCCTTCCACTGAAGTGATACCTGTCTGTCTACTTGCATTTGCATGTTTTCAAAATGGTAAGCAGGCAGGAGCTGGAACAAAGAACAGGAGCTCACTGTGCTGACCAAGGCTTCCGAGACCGTAATTACGCACATGCTTATTTTAAAAACAAGTCTGGGAATTATTTTCATTCCCAACTGGTAATGAATCTCAAACAGTCCCTCGAGATAGTCACTCACCTTGCTTTCCTGTGAAGTGCTACCAATAACAGAAGTGTCAAATGAACTAGACAAAAAAAAAACCAACCGAAGTACAAAGAGCTTCAAGAATGAATCTGAACCGAACGAATGACTTTGCTTCCTGCAAAGGTTTCATCATCTTGGCCTGTCCTTTATACTTTATGGGAGGGGTAATCACTTCCCAGCCTTACTCCCAAGTCACCCCTTTTGTTTCAGCTGCTCTTGCCTTCTAGCAGCTCTGCGCACATGCACACTGGGAACAGGCTCCCCTGGGTCCTTTGAAGGCTCTGGAGGCAGCACCCCACTCCCAGATGGTCCTGGCCCCATCTCTGCATCGGATGCAGGATCCTCATCCGAGTCGTCTCCAGACTCCTGGACTGATCCCCGTTCTTCCCCACTGTCTGATTCCGCTGCCATCTGCACAGACTGCTGGCAAACCACAACAGTCACCCTGTCGCACAGTGCTCAAGTCAAGCTGTGCATTTTTAACCACTTTAAGCCATCGCACCCCCCTCTTTTCCTCCCTATTGTGAGCTCTTTCCAGTTGCGAGCCTTGCTGGAACTTGGAGGGAACCAGCAGACGTCGGTTGGGCTGTTAAAATGAAAAACTGCACTCCCCATCTCTCCTCCGCGTGTCCTCAGAATGAGGATGCAGCGCGGGCCGAGACTCGAGCATCGGATGCCGGGGAAAATGTCATGTCAGCAAAGTTCAGAGGAATGAGGAATTGGAGAAACGAAGAATGTGAAGGCTCGGCTTTGATGAACGCTAGATATTCCCCCTCACTTTTTGCAGTAACTGATGATCTGATGTCGCAGCCTGGATGGGCAATAAACTGATCCGCCATGGAAATAAATCTCCAGGGATTTGGGGGTGGATGAGAGGGGGGTGGGAAGAGAAGAGAAAATGAAAGGCTGTGCAATTCCATTCCAACATCTGCTAGAAAAATACTGCTGAGTTACACAGGGCAGAAAGAAGCGTATCGTTAATAAAATTCACCAAGGTATCCATAGATCAAAAGATACTCATACGAGCAGAGAGATGTGACCTATTTTGTAACTGATTTCCTGGGGTGCTCTTTTTTTTTGAGGTTTGCCTAGTGCACAGCTGTGACTAAAGGGATGCCCAGAAATATATATATATTCATATCTCTGCTATGATAAGGGATGAGGTTACAAGTTAGATCAGTTTAAATAAATTGGCTTTCTTTGAAGAGAGTCCCAGTCCCTGGGAAGCTGAGCTATCTTTTGAATTGGATTCCTACAAAAAATGCTTAACTAGGGCTCGTTGGTTCTTTATACATTTATTACTTGCAATATGCATCATTTATTCATGTATCATACTTTATTAATGAAAAAATTAAACAATTAT
Source organism: Naja naja (assembly GCA_009733165.1). Classification (NCBI taxonomy): domain Eukaryota; kingdom Metazoa; phylum Chordata; class Lepidosauria; order Squamata; family Elapidae; genus Naja; species Naja naja. Next base: position 217,883,236 of record CM019150.1, on the reverse strand, counting down.
ACAAATGATGAAAATATAAAAACAATAAATCAATAAGTTGTAAAGAAAGCAAAAAAAAAAAAAACAACCTCAAAGGGCAGACATGAAGGAGCACTAGGACTTTTTTCCACCATGAGTTTTCTATGTGTATTCATTCAATTTCTGTAGCTGCCCAACTCAATCCATGAGTACCATTCCATGTTTCTATTTTCCAAAGCAACAGAAGACCAGATGAGAAGCAATGGGTGGAAACTAGTCAAGGAGAGAAGCAACTTAGAACTAAGGAGAGGATTGATTGAGTGGAACAATCAATCAATGGAAGGACTTGCCTCTAGAGGTTTTGGGTGCTCCATCACTGAGAGGTCTATGGAGATTCTCTGTCATCCAGGTCATGGTTATCTCAAAGATGCTTCGGCAAATGGACTTTCTGGTTTTTCTTTGAAGACTTTTCGCTTCTCATCCAAAAAACTTCTTCAGCTCTGGATGGTGGGGGAATGGAAGGATTTATACTCCTTGCAGACAGCTGGTCATTTGCATTCTTTTGGCAGGTTGCTGAGGTCACCTGGAGGTTTATCTGTGTCCTGAGAGTCACCTGAGTGGTGCAAATGGGTGTGGAGCTTTCTTGGAACTGATAAAAGGACTATGTTATAGATTGAAGGTAGATGATGTCGTATCCCTCCATCTCTGTCGAGAGAGGGCTGCTCAATTTTGACATAGATGGCCTCTCTGACCCCTCTTTCAAACCAGCAATCCTCTCCATCCAAAATGTGGACTTCGTTGTCTTCAAAGAGTGGCCTTTCTCTTTTAAATGCAGGTGGACTGCTGAATCTAGACCTGATGGGTTTGTTCTCCTATGTTGTGTCATGCGTTTATGAAGTGGTTGTTTTTTCCCCCCAATGTACTCTTTTGAAGACAACGAAGTCCACACTTTGGACAGAGAGGACCACTGGTTTGAAAGAAGGGTTAAAGAGGCCATCAATGTCCAAGCTGAACAGCCCTCTCTCAACAGAGAGAGAAGAATACAACATCATCTACTTCCAACATATAAAGAATGGTTGCTGGAAATGGGTATGTCTAGTTTAATGAAAAGAACATGATAGCATTCTTCCAATATCTCTGGGGCTGCCCCAAAGAAGAGGGAGTCCAGCTATTCTCCAAAACACCTGAAGGCAGAACAAGAAGCAATGGATGGAAACTAATCAAGGAGAGAAGCAACTTAGAACTAAGGAGAAACTTCCTGACAGTTAGAACAATTAATCAGTGGAACAACTTGCCTCCAGAACTCCAGGTGAGATTCAAGGTGTTGGTATTAACATTCAAAGTCCTTCTTGGCTTGGGTCCGGGGTATTTGCAGGAACATCTCCTGCCGACATCGAATGCCGATCACCCTGTGCGTGCACACAGACAGGGACTCCTCGGGGTGCCGTCCGTAAGACAGTGTTGGCTGGCGGTGCCCCGGGGAAGGGCCTACTCTGTAGCGGCTCCTGCCTTGTGGAACCAGCTACCCTTGGAGCTCCGTTTGGCTCCTGATCTCTGCTCTTTCTGCTGTGATTTGAAAACCTGGCTGTTTGAGCAGGCCGGGCTGGACTGACCTCTGGGCGATGGGGGTTAAATTAGTTTTAAATTAGTTTTAGTTATTGGGCTTGTTCAAGTTTAATTCTTTTTTAAAAAAATATTTATTGTTGTGTTTTTAGTTGTGAGCCACCCAGAGCCCTTTCGGAGAGGGGGCGGCATACAAGTCCAATCAATCAATCAATCAACAAACAAACAAACAAACAAACAAACAAACTTGTGAATGCTCCAACACTGGAAGTTTTTAAGATGAGATTGGACAACCATTTGTTTGAAATGGTATACTCGGTTTCCTGCCTAAGTAGGGGGTTGGGCTAGAAGACCTCTAAGGTCCCTTCCAACTCTGTTATTCTAGGTTATTGAATTCCTGGGCAGGGGGAGAGTGTTAATAAAAACTTTTTGATTAGGAAGCATGAGCAATTAGGAAGGTGGAAAGCTGTTGGAAAATTGTGCAAATGGAAAAACAAGCATCCGGGACACCTTCCCCTTCTCCCCCAATTTTGACAGGTTTGGAGTCACAGATGAAAGTGAGAGAAGTGTGAGAGAACTGGGATATCCCAAATCTAAAAATATGCTCGCCCCCCTCCAAGCAACAATTCTAAAACACAGACACCCAGCTAAAGTGAGAAGCCACCGTACACGTTCCATCTTCCCATCTGTTTTGCACATGATCACAAGTTTCCTTTTCCTCTGGAAGAGACTCTTAAGAGTTTTCTTTCTCAGGAGAGCTTGGAATATTTTGGTTTTCATGAGCTGGTCTCTCGGTGATGGCCCTTCAGCTTACTTTAGTAAAGGAGCAATGGAGAATCTTGGCACATCGTTTTCTTCTATGTCTCTTCCGTTCCACTGAAGCTTCTCCCCGCCCCTCCCCATTGTTCAAACTTTGCGATGCTTAAAAGCTCCAGGAAAGGCAGTACAGGAGAAGGTCTTTGTAACTAGTCATGAAGATGCCTAAATGAACAAATGTACATTGCAATTCCATCAAGCAAAGGCTAGTTTGGGGTGGTCTGAAGATTTATGACTTGGTCACGGGGCTGGATTAGAACTTTGTTCTCTCTTGCCAGACATCACCTTGATGGGCCATGAACACACACCCATTGACCAGTTGGGTAATGAAATGTCTGCAAGAAAACAACCAAGCTCAAGAGAACACCAATAATCCTCCTCTTTCTTCTCTCCTCCTCTCCTCTTCTCCATTCCTCAAAACCCACTCCCTTTTAGCACTGATGATGTTCCCTAGTTGGCTAATGAGATGTTTTCAAGAAAACAACCAAGTTTGGAGAGCACCAAGGATCCCACAGTCATTGTCCTTCCTCCTCCTCCTCCTCCTCCTCCTCCTCCTCCTCCTCCTCCTCCTCCTCCTCCTCCTCCTCCTCCTCTCTCCTTCTCCTCCATTCCCCATAACCCACTCCCTTCAAAATGATAAAAATAGATGGGTGCATTTATGATGTTACCTAGGTTGGTAATGAAAAATATACAGGACGACTACAAAGTTCATGGAGCACCAAGGACCCCACAGTCCTCCTCCTCCTCCATCTCCTCCTCCTCCTTTTCTCCACAAATCTCACTCACTTCCAGCACTGATGATGTTCCCTAGCTGGATAATGAGACATCTGCAAGGAAACAACCAAGCTCAGAGGAGCACAATAATCCTCCTCCTTCCCATCCCTCCCCCCCCCTCTTCCTCCCCCTCCTCCTTCTCTCCCCTTCTCTTCCATTTACAAACCACGCTCCTTTCTAGCACTGGTGATGTCCCCTAGTTGGGTAATGAGATGTCTTCGAGAAAACAGCCAAGCTCAGGGAACATCAAGGACTCCCTCAGTCAATGACATCGCTTACACTATCAGATACCAAAGTAGATGACGGTGTCTCAGGAACGAGCAGCAAAACTCCTGTGCCCATAAACATCCTTTTGACTCCATCCCTTAGCTCTGCCTGCTCTTCTGCACTATTTTGCAATCAACTGGACTTTGCAAATCTAGCAGCTGTCCACTTCATCATTTTAAAAATCTTATTTTTATGCAGAAAGCTCCAACTGGAATGAACCACAGTTCTAATTGCAATTACAAATCAAAAAGTGGTTACAGGGCCCTCATCAAATATTAATTGGCTGTATATAAACAACGTGCAATTTTGTTGAAGAGATTATGTATAGAGAACAGGAAAAATCTACAAATTGTGTAAATGGGGCCCAAGTTGCTTGAGAAATGAACAACCCACCAGACGTTTTTCCCACATTGTTGGCTAATTAAAGTGGAGAGGAAGAGGAGGAGGAGGAGGAAGAGGAGGAGGAGGAGGAGGAGGAGGAGGAGGAGGAGGAGGAAATGCTTCTAAGATGTTCTCTCTGATTTTCTGGATAGGCTTTATGTTTCTATGTTTTAAGAACCATGGCTACAATTGCTATCAGACAGTCGGTCCTTACCTTACGTATTTAGCAAGGTTGAGAACCTCTGACAGACATCTACTCTTATTCTGTTGGTTTTGCATAATGACTCATCCATAGGGTGAGGAATCTCTAAGCAGCCTTCAAGTCATATTATCTCCCTTTTCATAAGCTGAGGTAGCTCCTGGCAAGGGCTTCTGGTCAACCAAAAACCAAAGAAATTGCAGTCGTTCCACCAATTAAGAGGACGAGAGAAAGATGACATATTCCTCCTGCTATTTGACTCCCCAAAAATGCACATTTCTACGAAGTCAAACTGTGTGGGCAGTTCCTTGGCAACCAGACCTCTGCTCTCCATCATTCTCATTGATTGGCAGGCAAGTGGCGAGAGAGTTGAGGAATAATGAAGACTATAGAATTAGATTAGATTGGATGAAGAGAAGAGAAGAGAAGACAAGAGAAGAGAAGAGAAAATATAGAATAGAACAGAACAGAATAGAGTAGAAAATAAAGAATAGAAAATACAGAATAGAATGGAATGGAATGGAAAATACAGAATAGAATAGAATAGAATAGAATAGAATAGAAAATACAGAATATAAATAGAACAGAATAGAGTAGAAAATAGAGAATAGAAAATACAGAACAGAACAGAATAGAATAGAACAGAATAGAATAGAATAGAAAATACAGAATAGAAAATATAGAATGGAATGGAATGGAATGGAATAGAATAGAATAGAATAGAATAGAATAGAATAGATGAAGGAAATAGAATGGAAATGGAATGGAATGAAACAGAATGGAAAGAATGGAATGGAACAGAAAGAACAGAATAGAACAGAATAGAATAGAATAGATGAAGGAGGAGAATGAATGGAATGAACAGAATAGAACAGAATAGAATAGAATAGAATAGAACAGAAGATACAAGAAAAAAAATAGAACAGAATAGCAAAATACAGAACATAAACAGAACAGAACAGAATAGAAAAAATAAGAATAGAAAATATAGAATGGAATGGAATAGAATTAGAATAGAATAGAATAGAATAGAATAGAATAGAATAGAATAGAATAGATGAAGGAAGGAAAGGAAATGAATGGAATGGAATGGAATGGAATGGAATGGAATGGAATAAATAGAATAGAATAGAATAGAATAGAATAGAATAGATGAAGGGAAAGGAGAATGGAATGGAATGGAATGGAATGGAATGAAATGGAATGGAATAGAATAGAATAGAATAGAATAGAATAGAATAGAATAGAATAGATGAAGGGAAGGGAGAATGGAATGGAATGGAATGGAATAGAACAGAACAGAACAGAATAGAATAGAATAGAATAGGTTTCCAACCCTTGTTTCTTGTCCTGCCCTCTGGTACTCTGGAAAAATAGGTTGACCCCCTTCTCCTTTGTGGCAGCCCCTCAGTTACTGGAATTCTGCTACCATGTCACACCCCTAATTCTTCTTTTCTTCAGATTAGGCAGGTCCAAATCCTGCAGCCGTTCTTCATATGTTTTAGTCTGCAGGCCTTTCATCATCTTAAGTTGCTCTGCTCTGAACTTCTTCCAAAGTCTCAACATCTTTTTTGTAGTGTGGTGACCAAAAGTGGTTGCTGTAATCCAGGTGTGGTCTTACTAGGTCTCTATATGAGGCAATTCATTTGCAAACCTCCTTTGCAAAATCGTAGATATCTTCTCTTTTCTTTTTTTCGCAGAAGGTGTGCCCAGAGGGAATCGTTTGGGAACTGTCTTGTGCCTATGTGCGAGGCCTTGTTTGCTCATCACCCTCTGCTTCTCATTACACAGGATTACTCTTTAGGAGAGTATGTGCATAGCGGTAAGTCAGAATTTCTTATCGTTTCTGAGCAGAATCCATGGGCTCTCCCTACTTTCCTGCTGGAAAACTCCGATGCTGGGTTATTTTGCCTCTAAATTGGGTTCAAGGCCTCATGGCTACACTAACTCGTTGGATCAGTAACCAGGTTTTTGATCCTGGCTTCCTGAGTTGTGGTTTGTTTGCAGCTGGGATTGAAGTTACCGTGTCCCTAAGGCCAGGAATTCAGCAAAGCTGTGAAGAGGATTCAGAAAACAGTAGCGCCCAGGTCACCCCAATTCAAGAAAAAGCATTGGCACTAACTTTAATTACATTCCAGATGAGCTTGTAACCCTAGACTTCAAAAATGGCTGACCCATCTTCAATGTTTCAGCCTTCAAGAGTCTGAGTTTCAGAAAAGGTTGTGGGTCTTCTAAGATTAGAAGTTGTTCTTCAGTGATTAAAGTATTTCTAACTGATGGAATGGAATGGAATGGAATGGAATGGAATGGAATGGAACGGAACGGAACAGAACAGAACAGAACAGAACAGAACAGAACAGAACAGAACAGAATAGAAAGTATGGAATGGAATGGAATAGAATAGAACAGAACAAAATAGAAAATATGGAATGGAATAGAATAGAATAGAACAGAATAGAAAGTATGGAATGGAATGGAATAGAATAGAATAGAATAGAATAGAATAGAATAGAACAGAACAGAACAGAACAGAACAGAACAGAACAGAATAGAATAGAATAGAATAGATGAAGGGATGGAGAATGTTATCTCCAAAGCAGCCCTTCAAACACTTGTCGAGGAGTACAAAGAGTGCGCCCCAGTGTTGCATATGACAATGTGGATTTGCACATTTTGCAAATGCAGCCAATCGAGTGGCTGTACATACCGACATCTCGAATAGTCCAGGAGATTCCATCACTAACTATGGGGGGGAGAGGTGTTACCCCCCATAGACAGAGCACGCAACTTAGATGTCCTTCTGGATACGCAACTCAACCTGGAAGAACAGGTGGGGACCATGACCAGAGGGGCATTCGCCCAGATTCGTCTGGTGCACCAGCTGTGCCCCAACCTGGACCGAGATGCCCTGCATACAGTCACTCATGCACTCGTTATCTCCCATCTAGACTACTGCAATGCTCTTTACATGGGGTTGCCCTTGAGGACCATTCAGAGGCTTCAACTGGTCCAGAATGCGGTGGCACCGGTTGTGATGGGAGGCTCCTGATACTCCCATATTACACCCCTCCTACATGAGCTGCACTGGTTACCGGTTGCCCTCCGAGTGAGATTCAAGGTGCTGGCACTGACCTATAAAACCCTTTATGGCATTGGACCAGGATACTTGTGGGAGACCCTACTGCCAATAACAACCTCCCAATGTCCCGTGCGCTCTCATAGAGAGGGCCTCCTCCAGGTGCCATCGACACAACAATGTTGACTGGCTGTCCCCAGGAGTAGGGCCTTCTCAGTGGGAGCACCCACCCTTTGGAATCAACTCCCCCTGGGGCTCCGGACGGCCCCTGACCTCCGCTCCTTCCGCCGGCCTACCGTACTGAGGGAGAACGGAAGAGGGTTTTGAGCATATTTCAAATTATCCTAGCCAGCATTAAGATCTCGACTTCGTCAATCATTTGTTTAATTGTATTAAATCTATTTTAATTGTAAGCCGCCCTGAGTACCTCAGGAGATAGGGCGGCATATAAATCGAATAAATAAAATAAATCTGGAGGATAATGCTCATCAACCAAGGCAAACGAAATTAGAACTCCTCTTCAGAGTTCCTTCTGTAAGAACAGTCCACAAACAATACATCCTATTGTGGTGGAATGTCCCCTCAGAAGGTTCTCTGGATCTCTGCATGAAATGAAATCTAGGCATGAAATCTTTATCTCTGCATGAAAGAATTGGGGGTCAACTTGTTTTCCAAAGCACCAGAGAGCAAGACAAGAAACAATGGATGGAAACTAATCAAGGATTAAGGAGAAAATTCCTAACAGTGAAGACAATCAACCAGTGGAACAGCTTTGTCTCCAGAAGTTGTGGGTGCTCCAACAGTGGAGGCTTTTAAGAAGAGATTGGACAGCCACTTGTCTAAAATGGTGAACAATCTCCTGCCTAAACAGAGGGTTGGACTAGAAGGCTTTTGAGGTCTCTTACCGCTCTATTCTAGTTGATTGATTGATTGATTGATTGGTTGGTTGATTGATTGAACAAACTGGTGTGGCCTTACTAAGGATTTATAAAACAATACCAATACTTCACGTGATTTTGATTCTATGCCTCTGTTTATACAGCCCAGGATTGTATCAGCTTTCTTTTTTCTTTCAGGATTCACTTAAGGACTGCATGATTCAGTGAGCAACTGCCGTGATTTACTTAACAACCAAGACAAAAAAACATCATAAAATTGGGCACGACTCACAACTACCCTCTTACCCAGCTGCACAAATCCTGGCCCCACAAAACAGCATATAGACTTGAAACCAGAGATGTTTTTATTGGTTATCTTATCTGAAGGATACAGTAGAGAATTGATATATTTGATTATTAGTGTTTTAACAGCAGCTAAAATTGTATTTGCCCCAAACTGGAAAAATGAAAAAATTCGATAGAAGAGAAGGTGATAAAGAAAATAATGGTTACAGTTCTACAGAGGAATTATTGAGTCTATCATCTTCACCTCTATACCTGTCTGCTTTGGTTCTGCAACCCAACAGGACAGACACAGACTTCAGAGGATAATTAGGACTGCAGAAAAAACAATTGCTACCAACTTGCCTTCCATTGAGGACCTGTATACTGCATGAGTCAAAAAGAGGGCTGGAAAATATTTACAGACCCCTCACATCCCGGACATAAACTGTTTCAACTCCTTCCCTCAAAACGACGCTATACAGAGCACTGCACACCAGAACAACTAGACACAAGGGGAGTTTTTCCCAAAAGCCATCACTCTGCTAAACAAATAATTCCCTCAACACTGTCCAACTATTTACAAAGTCTGCACTACTATTAATCTTCTCATCCCTCCTTATCATCCATCCCCTCCCACTTGTGACTGTATGACTGTAACTTTGATGCTTGTATCCTTATGATTTATATTGACAGTTTCCTAGTATGATTTGATTGTTTATTGTACCCTATGACTATCATTAAGTGTTGTACCTTATGATTCTTGACTCTTGACGAATGTATACCTTTTATGTATATCTTTTATGTATACTCAGAGTATTTGCACCAAGACAAATTCCTTGTGTGTCCAACCAAACTTGGCCAATAAAGAATTCTATTCTGTTCTGTTCTATTCTATTCTATTCTATTCTATTCTATTCTATTCTAATGGAATGTGCATAGATGAGTAGATTGACACTGGCAATTAGAGAGCAAGAAGAAAAAGTACTATAAAATATGGGATTTATTTTATCAATGGTTAGATAGAAAAATAGGAAAATGAAATATATTATAATATAAATATAATACAATAGTAAATATAATACAATAATAGTGATATGTTATAATTGATTATTATAAAAGGAATTATAATATGAATTAGAACATAAAAATTGAAGTTTGCTCAAAAAGAATAACGTGAATTTGCAATTAAAGTCTAATGACGATGTAATAATAATATAATATGACATGGAAAGTTGATTAATATAATATGAATATAAATTTAAACTTAAAAAAACTTAAGAGGGAAAGACTATTGATATTGTACACAAGACACACTGTACAACTGAAAGAAGGTTTTATTTGTTGTTTTGTGTTTGTGTTTGTTGTTAAAAATAAAAAAAATTGCAAAAAAAGAAAAAAGAAATCGTGGCCCTAATTGTTGTCATAAATTGAGGACTGCCTGATTGTGAGGGGGGATGGAATCAATATTTTCTACCCTTCCACACATTCTTAAGAGTCACCAGCATCTCTGAAACCAAAAGCCAAAGAAAGAAAGATTGGGGGGAAAAACACAGAGGCTGCTTTAGAAGATCCTGAATGTTGGATTTAATGCTTCCTGCAAACTATCCATCCCCTTGGCGACCGTTAAGAGACAGGTGAGAATTGTGCTTGCAAATATTTCCGACCTCTGCCTGTCATATTTCAAAACAGCAAAATAAGCTTGATTCATCAAAGGAACAGGGCCCCACGAAGAACATTCATGCAGGATAACTCTCCAGAGTCCCTTCATAAGATTTGGCTTCCAAAGATGGCAAAATAAATCTCTTTTTATTCCCCGTTACAAAGTTGGCTGGATCAATCACCGATTCCTCCTTTGAGGGCGATTAAAAACAACAACCCCTTCTTCACGGGAAGGAAACTGTCTAGCTTTGGGGGGTGCCAGATGAGTTACGCTTTCTCTCCCCACAATTATGCATCTGCCATCAAAAAACCTCTGCCTGTTCAGACTGAGGCTTCCCAAGATCATGAAGCCAAATCCTCATCTCGATAAAACCCCTTTTATTTAGGTTAAAGGGAATTCCTCTCCAGCAAAGTCCCCGGCAAACAGTCTTTCATCAAATTTCACAACTACAGACCTTTATCAGGCTGGGAGAGTTGCCAGGCTGATAGCTTCCAAATGCCACACTGTAGCAGCAATTACTTGGCAAGAAGTCAGGAACAGATCTTCACCCTAATTAATTGAACTGCAAACACCACTCCCCTTTCGCTTCTCTTTATTCCCTATGGGAGGGGCCATTCACCATCCACCTGTGGCTTTTCTTCTTTTGTTCCTTTAGCTGTTCCCTTCTCCTGGCAGCTCTGTGCATGCACACACTGGGAACAGGCTCCAGCTGTTCTTCTGCCCCACTGATCTCCAACTCTGAAGGCAGATGATAACTGTCAGGCGGCCCTGGTCCAGTGGTGGGATTCAACATTTTTTTACTACCAGTTCTGTGGGCATGGCTCGGTGGGCATGGCAGGGGAAGAATATAAAATCTCCGGTCAGAGGCGGTATTTTCCAGTTCTCTGAGCTACTCAAAATTTCCGCTACCAGTTCTCCAGAACTGGTCAGAACCTGTTGAATACCACCTCTGCCCTGGTCCCATCTCTGCCTCCGATGCAGAGCACTCGTCAGAGCCTTCCCCAGACTCCCTGACTGGCACATGTTCCTCCCCAACCTCCTCACTGTCCAAGGCTGCCACCAGCTCCGCTAGTCACTGGTGGGCCACAACACTGTCTCTCTCTGCCCAAGGATAGGACCTACCTCATTAAGTTGGATTAAATCTGGAAATGAAGCCCATGGAATCCTGGAATTCAATTGGAACAAAGTACCCATCAAATCCAACCCATTGCTAAGAATGCTGTTTCTCAGCTCTGGGCTCTCTGGTACTCTCTGAGTTTGGTGGTTTTCTTGCAGACATTTCATGACCCAACTAGGTAACATCATCAGTGCCAGAAGCCGGGGAAGGTTTGCAGACTATTTATATACAGGCACAGATTAACAGAGTTGGAAGGGACCTTGGAGGTCATCTTGTCCAACCTCTCCTTCTCCTCCCAAGCAGGAGACCCTACACCACTTCTGACAGATGGCAGTCCAGTCTCTTCTTGAATACTTCCAGGGATGAAGCTCCCACAACTTCTGAAGGCAACTTCTGTTCCATTGGTTGATTGTTCTCACTGTCAGAAAGTTTCTCCTTATTTCCAGGTTGAATCTCTCCTTGATCAGTTTCCATCCATTATTCCTTGTCTGGCCTACAGGCGCTTTAGAAAATAGCTTGACTCCTTCTTCTCTGTGGTTTGACCCCCACAATCTTCCTCAGAGTAACGGAACAGAATAACAGAGTTGGAAGGGACCTTGGTGGTCATCTAGTCATTGTTGTTTTTGTTCTCATCCTCTTCCTCCTTGCAAACCCCACTCCATTCTAGCACTGATGACGTTACTTAGCTGGGTAATGAAACACCTGCAAAAAAACCATCAAGCTCAGACAGCACCAAGGACCCCACAGTTCAAACCTTCCAACACCTGCTTCTTATGTTAGACCCATTTCAGATATCAGTTCTATAAGTCTGTTGCTTATTCTTCTTCTTGTTCTGCCATTTCTTGTTGTCCTGACTGATGCTGGCTGCTGCTGCTGCTGCAGCTTTGGCCTCAGCTCTCCATAAGAGCTGCTGGGACTCTGGTTCTGGCTCTGGCTGGGGTATCAGGGCTTTAGCTGTTTATGCTGCTGGTGCACACTTGAATGCAGTCTCTGGGCCCATAACCTGTTAGAAATTCTGTTTATATAAAGCACCAAACAGAACAAACAAAGAGTACAGTCACCATGTGTTTTACTGCTGAACTACATAACTGTAACAGGAAACTACTCAGAACAAAAGAGAATATCCCATAGATCCAAATTTGTAAATACTGTCATCTATTGGCTGAATGCTAGTATAGTTGTTGCATAGAAATACATTCCAACAATGAATTCCAACAATCTCTCTCTCTCTCTCCCTCTCTCTCTCTCTTTCTCTCTCTCTCTCACTCTCTGTGCCAAGCTCTACCTTTTCACTGATAGAAATAGACCTTGTCCATCTGTTAACAGATCTCCCAAAGCTCGCATCCATTAAAACACCATATGTCTAAGGTGGTAATGCAGGCTTGGATGGAGAGGAATTCAAAGGGCTACTCAAAACATGCAACATTCGTGAATTTGTTACACGAACGAAGAAAGCATTTTGCAATACAGACTTCTGTTTTTAATCCTCACAATTTCATCTGAAATGTCATCACTCATCAGAAGGCTGAGTTCCTTCTCCTTTGATTGTTCCCATCGCCCTTCTCTTAGACCAGAACATAGACCAGAATATAGAATCATAGGCCTGGAAGGGGCCTTGGAGGTCTTCTAGTCCAACCCCCTGCTCAAGCAGAAGATCCTATTCCATTCTGGGCATATATCTGTCCAGTTTCTTCTTGAAAAACTCTACTGATGGAGTACCCACTGACTGTTGGAATTGGAACAGAGCTTGGTAACAAGGTCAGCCAGTTAATAGGCATAGCAACTAAATCAGCCAATGAGGATAGTTTGGAAACTGAAACTAAAAGTAGCCTAGGCTGGAAATTGAAACTAGAAATAGCCTAGGCGTGGCTCTATATTAAGCTCTGCAGCTCTGAAGCTATGTTGAACTCTGAGTCTGTCTATTGAGATGAAACTGCTTCTCTCCTCTTGCTTTCCTGCTGATCTATTGAAGATGAAGCTAACTTGCTTGCTTGCTGAAGACTGGAGCTCTGCTCTGAACCTGCAACATGTTTCTGTTTGAGTTCGCTCCATGTTGGAGAAATCTACAACTGGTTTGTAAAATCTACTTATTAGGTTTATAAAGATGTTAAATGAAGCATCAGCCATCTGGGTTTATTTTTCTGGCGCTGAATTATCACTGCAAAACTCTCAATACGAAGTTACAATGACACTGAGAAAAGTTGACCTATGACCATTTTTCACACTTATGACTGTTGCGGCATTCCCATGGTTGCATGATCAACTTGGCAACTGACTCATATTTATGATGGTTGCAGTGTCTCTTGATCCCTTTTTGTGACTTTCTGACAAGCAAAATCAATGGGAAGCCAGATTTGCTTAGCAACCGTGTGAGTAACTTAACAACCATGGCAAAAAAAGTCCTAAAATGGGGAAAAACTCACTTAACAAATATCCAGCTTTCAACAGAAATTTGAGCTCAATTGTGGTCATAATGCAGGACTGTAAAAGCAGGCACAACATCTATTTCTAGTATTTGTATGAGGATTTTAAAAATGCCCAATGTTTTTAAAACGACATTGCATTTGGCACATTGAATGAGGAGTGAAATCCCGACAGAATGTTTGGAATGAAGTTTATTTATTTTCCATCTGGGAATATATTCTATTTCTCCTAGCCCTTTGATATTCTTCTGGCGATTTTCTGCGTTTTATTTCCTAAGCCTGCAAAATGACTGCAGTGATTCACTTAAAAACCATGGCAAGAAATGGTTGTTGCCGTACAGTGGAGCAAAAGTCACTTAACCACTGTCTCTCCCTTAGCTGCAGAAATCTGGGGCTTCATTGTGGTTGTAAGTCGAGGATCACCTGTATCTAAATTCTTCTCAAAAACAGGACTCCAGAAGTGAACGTAGCATTTGAAGTCTAACCAAAACAGATTAAAGTCAAAATATTATTTCCCAGGGTTTCAAAACTGTACTATTACCCGTGCAATCTAAAATTGTATTTAGGGTTTTTTTGAGGGGCAGTCTTATCACACTGTTGATTCATATTGAGTCTGTAATCAATTTTCTTTTCAATATCTTTTTCACCAGCTCCGTTGCCAGCAATTCCACTTTCTGCACTGAGGTTTCTGCTTTCTGTTTTCCAAATGCATAGCTTTTTTTTTTTAATTACATTTATATGCCGCCCTTCTCCGGAGACTCAGGGCGGCTTACAATTTTTGGGATGCAACCCAGTGTGCTCAGCAATAGCCTTCATTCCATTGTATATGCCTGCTTATTACTATGCGGCATTTTTACAAGGTCAGCTAATTGCCCCCAACAATCTTGGGTCCTCAATTTACCTACCCTGAGAGGATGGAAGGCTGAGTCAACCTTGAGCCTGGTGGGATTCAAGCCTACAGCAGTTGTAGGCAGCTGGAACTTAAGTGCAGGCAATTAACAGCCTGAGCCACCAATTAACAGCCTGAGCCCTTTTCATTCCTCTCTGCAAAAATTTTGCCCGTTTCTTCAACTGAGCAGTTTCTCACTTGGATATCTCTTTAATTGAGCAATGTGTATCCTACATGTCCAGGCATTGGCTTAAAATTTTTAGCAACCGGTTCTCTGCTCGGTTGCTGGGTGAGTGTGGCCATGGTGGGTGTGGCCTAGTTGGCCTCCTGTACCATGGAGGGGGCATTTTCATCCTCCCCGGGCTCCAGAGGCTTTCCTTGAGGTTCTGGGAGGGTGAAAATGGCCTCTCTGGACTCCGGAGGCCCTCTGGAGGCTGGAAACAGGCCCATTTCCAGCCTTATGGAGCCCCAGGATGTTAGTTTTTTCCTCCCGGGCTCTGGAGGCTCTTTGGAGGCCAGAAATGAGCCCATTTCTTGCCTTCCAGAGCCTCCGGGAAGCCCATTTTCACCCTCCCCAAGTCTTCGCGCTGGCCCTGTACTTACCTGGCATCCAAAATGGGGCACATAGGGACTCCTGGGTGGGGCAGGGCAAGGTGGGTGTGGCCAGCCAGGGGTGGGATTTACCAGTTTGCCAAACATGTCATGTCTTTTCCAGGATGGCTAGCAGTCTTACCTTATTTTCTGTCCTCTGCAAATGTCACAAAGTCTCCTTCCCGCCTTTTCATCTATCATTAGTAGAAATGTGGGAACTCGGAAGATTTGAAAAGAAAACTGTCCATATTGTGATACGTTCAATATAAATAAAGATTGGATGATATTCGAAAGACTAAATAAATTGTTGGTGCATCGTGTAGCAAACAATTTTTGCAAACATGGCGTGTGTGTGTGGAAATGCAGATAGTCGCCTGGAAAATGATCAAAGGGATAGGAGAATCCCCGAGCTTGAAAATAAATAAACTTTATGCCAAACATTATGTCAGGATTTTTACTCATCATTCAACGTGCCAAATGCTGGCCGTTTTAAAAAAATTGAGGATTTTTTTAAAATTCTGTTGAATGTGGGATGTTTGTTAAGTGAGTTTTGCCCCATTTGTTGTGGCCCGCCAGCTGCCAGCAGAGCTGGAGGCAGACTCAAACGATGAAGAGGTTGACAGGAACTTCAGTTCTGGGGAAGTCTCTGATGGATGCTTAGCATCGAACACAAAGATAGAACCAGGGCCATTCGGCATTTCCCAGCCAAAGAGGCAGCTACCTTTGGAGTCAGAGATGAGTGAGGAGGAGGAACAGCTGGGGCCTGTTCCAGATGCGCGTATGCACAGAGCGGAAAGGAGAGGTGAACAACAGAGGACAATGAGTCAGCTCAGGAAGCAAAACAAACGTGGACACCGACTGACCCCTGGCTGGGAAATAAATAGGAGGAAAGGGGAGTGGTTGGGTTGTCGCAGACAACTGTTTGCATTTCAGAAAAGTTTGTTCCTTGTGTGTGTTGTGCAACAAAGACTACCTTGCCAGAACTGAGGTTTGTTTATTTCTCTGTTTGAATGGACTTAATTTGCATCCTCACAGCTGGGAGCTCACAGCCTTGCATTTATCATAATGAGTTGATAAGGACTATTGTTCTATTAACTTCTTGCAGAACTTGCGGGAGGGGGGATGAGTCTGCCTACCGAGATGAGGTGGACCAGTTGCTTTTGTGGTGTGGAGACAATAACTTGGTCCTCAACACCAATAAGACCAAGGAGCTTATAGTGGACTATAGAAGGAACAGATCAGACATCCAGCCCTTGCGTATCAATGGACACTAAGTGGAGCAAGTGGCCAGTTTTAAGTTTCTGGGTGTTACCCTAAAAGAGGACCTGACCTGGGGTGCCCACATTGCAGCCCTGGTCAAAAGGACCCAGCAGAGATTATACTACCTGAGACTTCTCAGAAAACAACAACTGAATGGAAAACTGCTGGTGAGCTTCTACCGCTGCACCATAGAGAGTATCTTAACTTCCTGCACCTCTGTATGGTTTGCCAATTGCACAGGAGCAGATAGGACAAGCACTCCAGAGGGTTAAGGTCATTGCCCAGAGGATCATTGGTTGCCCTCTCCCCTCTTTGAAAGAGTTTTATAGCTCCCGCTGCCTTAAGGAAGTTCAAAACATTCTCAAAGATCCATCTCATCCTGGGCACCCCTTTTTTTTGAACTATTACCATCTGGCAGACAGTACAGGATAATAAAAACAAGGACAAATAGGCTGAAAAACAGCTTCTATCCTAGGGCAGTAACTCTGTTGAATTCTGCTGTATAGTGCAGTGTTGGTGCGGTGTTGGGGGTTTTCGGTTCAATGTGTGAAGGGTGAAGGATGTGTGCTTGTGTTTATTTTCATGGTCATGATATGCACTGAAGATGGTGTTTGCTTGGCAGAAGCTAGGACAAGTAACGGGAGCTCACTCCATTACGCGGCGCTAGGGATTCAAACCACTGAGCTGCCGATCTTTCTGATCGACAAGCTCAGCGTCTTAGCCACTGAGCCACCGCATCCCTTCTCTCACTCTCTTAAAAACCATTAAATTGAGGGTATCAAAGACTGAGCTTCCAAAACAGAAATGCATGACAAACGACCATGTAATGGCCCCGTCCTTCATGTTTAACTAATATTACGTTTTCTTTTCTCTTCTCTTTGTGGTGACCAACCACATCCGACTTTCCAGACTTTCCTCAACTTCTCCATTCTCTTGCCAACCCCATCATGGGTAATGATGGGTTATTGTTGTCGGTGGGTTGTGTTTTCATTCCATGCCATCTGCTCCAGGGAAACTGGGAGGTACTGATGTGAACTTGAGCAGATGCAGCCTTCCTTCCAAAGTCGAAGGTGGAAGAAGAAGAAGAAGAAGAACAGCAGAAACCCTGGGATGTAATTTGGATCCTTCATCTGAATTTTTTTGGGGGAAAAAAATTGCCTTTCAACAAAAAAGGGGGAAAAATTGGCATTATATATATATTGAAAAAAAAAGTCCACTGAAAAGAGGTGTGTTTGTGGAGATGTGTGTATGCATTGGTGTGTGGAACGTATGTTGTGGCTATGTTTTTGTCTGTATGGGTGCGTGCAAGAGAGGGGTAGCATTTTTCAGATCTACAAAAAACAAACAAACCCATAATTACATAGCTGCTAAGAATGATAGGTAGGATGAACAGTTGGATGCCACGACCCTTAGGGCTTTTCAAACAACAGAAGAATTACAGAGCACCAATTATATTTAAAAAACCTGACATGTTTTGAGAATAACAGTAAGATTGTTGTTGTTATTATTAAATAAATTTAGGTCACCCAACTAGATAACATCATCAATGCTGGAGGAGGGTGTGCAGGGAGGAAGAAGAGGAGGAGGAGGATTGTGGGGCTCTTGGGGCTCTCTGGCCTTGGTGGTTTTCTTGCAGACGTTTCGTTACCCAACTAGGTAACATCATCATTGCTAGTAAGGATCAGGGTTTGTGAAGAGGAGGAGGAGGAGGAGGGATAACAGAATAATTGCAATGGAAGGGATCTTGGATGCCTTCTAGTCCAACCCACTGTTCAAGCAACAGACTCTATAGTAGATGAGAGAGAGATGAGAGAAAGAGATGAGAAAGAGAGAGGGGCAGAAGGAGAAAGAAAGAGAGAGAGAGAGAGATGAGAGAGAAAGAGAGAGGGGGAGAAAGAGAGGAGAGAGAGAGGAGAGGAGAGAAAGAGAGTTGAGAGAGAGAGGGAGAAAGAGAGAGAGAGATGAGAGAGAAAGAGAAAGAGAGGCACAGAGAAAGAGAGAGATACCTGTTTAAAAGAAAATACTGGGAGCCACAAAACCTGGGTAGGCATAGCTGAGGGTGTCATGTGACTGGGTGGGAGTAAGTGATGTTGAGTTAGCCATGCCCATTCAGGTTTTGTGGCTCCCGGTGTTTTCTGTGCGAAACGGGTCCAAATGGCTCTTTGAGTGTTTAAGGTTGCAGACCCCTGCTCTATACCATTCTGGACAAATGGCAAGCCAGTCTCTTCCTGAAAACCTCCAGTGATGGAGCATCTACAACTTCTGAAGGCAAGTTCTTCTATTGGTTGATTTTTCTCACTGTTCTCTTTAGTTCTAGACTGCTTTTCTCTTAGATACCTTTCTATCCATTATTTCATGCCTTGACTTCTGGAGTTTTGGAGAATAGCATCTATGGACCATTCTCTGTCATCCAGGTCATGGTTGTCCCAAAGGTGCTTTTTTCAAGAGGCAACTGGACTTTCTGTGTTTTTCTTTGAAGACGTTTCGGCTTCTCATCCAAGAAGAATGAGGAGCTGAAGAAGCTTCTTGGCTGAGAAGCGAAACGTCTTCAAAGAAAAATACAGTTGCCTCTTGAAAAAAGCACCTTTGGGACATTTTAAAGAATAGGTTGACCCTCTCTTCTTTGTGGCAGCCCCTCAAATATTGGAGCACTCTTGTCATGTCACCCCTAGTCCTTAAGATAACAGATAACAGATAATCAGAGCTGGGATGGACCTTGTAGGTCATCTAGTCCAACCCCTGCCCAAGCGGAGACCCTACATCATTTCTGACAAATGGCAGTCCAATCTCTTCTTGAAAGTCTCAAGTGATGGCACTCCCACAACTTCCGAGGGCAACTTTTGTTCCATTGGTTGATTGTTCTCACTGTCAGAAAGTTTCTCCTTATTTCCAGTTTGAATCTCTGCTTAATCCATTTCCATTCATTATTCCTTGTCTGGCCTACAGGCAGTTTAGAAAGTAGCTTGACCCCTTCCTCCTCTCTGTGGCAGCCCCTCAAATATTGGAACACTGCTATCATGTCTCCCCTGGTCCTTCTTTTTACTAGACTAGCCAAGCCCAGTTCCTGTAACCGGTCTTTGTATGTTTTAGTCTCCAGTCCCCTAATCATCCTGGTTGCTCTCTCCGTACTTTTTCTAGTCTCAACATCTTTTTTTATAATGTGGTGACCAAAACTGGATGCAGTACTCTAGGTGTGGTCTTACTAAGGCTTTTTAGAGTGGTATTAGTACCTCCCTTGATCTCGATTGTATCCCTCTGTTAATGCAACTTAGGATTCCATTAGCTTTTTTGGCTGCTGCTGCACACGGCTGGCTGATATTTAGCTGGTTGTTCACTAAGACTCCAAGATCCCTCTCCCAGTTACTGCTATTGAGCCTGGTTTCACCCAGTCTATATGTGTACTTTTGGTTTTTCTTGCCTAAGTGTAGGACTTTACTTTTCTCTACATTGAATTTCATTTTGTTAGATACGGCCCAGTGTTCTAGTATGTCAAGATCCATCTGGATTTTGAGCCTATCTTCTTCGGTGTTAGCTATTCCTGCCAGCTTAGTATCTTCTGCAAATTTGGTAAGTTCCCCTTCTATTCCCTCATCTAAGTCATTTATGAAGATATTGAAGAGTACTGGGCCTAAGACGGAACCTTGTGGCACCCCACTGCTTACTTCCCTCCATGTAGACTGAGACCCATTAAGGACTACTCATTGAGTATGGTTTGTCAGCCAGTTACAAATCCATCTGGTGGTGATTCTGTCTATCCCACTTTTTTCTAGCTTACTAACTTACTAACTAGCTTCTTTCTTTTCATTAAACTAGACATACCCAATTCCAGCAACCATTCTTCATATGTTTTATCTTCCAGTTTTCTAATCATCTTTGTTGGTCTTCTCTGCACTCTTTCCAGAGTCTCAACATCTTTTTTTATATTGTGGCAATCAAAATTGGGTGCAATATTCCAACTGTGATATTACCGAGGCCTTATAAAGTGGTACCCCTAGTTTATATTTTAAATTAAACTCGACATACCCAATTCCAGCAACCATTCTTTATATATTTTAGTCTCCAGCCCTCTAATTCCCTTGGCTTTGTTGTTCCACTCTGCACTCTTTCCAAAACCCCAACATCTTTCTTTATATCGTGGGGACCAAAACTGGATGTGGTATTCCAAGTGTGTTCTTCAATTAAATTATTAACTTTCAAGTCACCTTGCTTAAAAAGAAAACATGGGAAATTTAAACATCCTATATAGACAAGAGCATGTCTTTGAAACAAGTTGAGACGTGCTACAATATTTAAACCAAAGTGCAGATAGGAAGGAGCGTGTTTCCAGCAATTGCATAATTGACAGAAGATACGTATCTTTGCAGCTTTGTGGTATCATTTTCTTTTGCATTCATAAAAGTGGGTAATATTCATTCCCATTGTTCTCCTGCTAATTTCCAAATCATTGTGTAGATTAAAAAAAGAAAGAAAGAACATCTGCAAAATCCTGTCGTTTTACTAAGTTATTCCATAACATTTCACAGGGAAAAAAAAAATAGATATAAATCCCCTTTTTTATTATCAGACACAGGAAATTCATTTTATTATTACTATTATTATAATTATCAGAGTTACTTCAACATTATAATTAATTTATGACAGTGCCAATATAAGAAAAAAAATGTGTATAATGTACCGTACTATTTGTAGCTCAGAAATAATTGGTTGGATTCAGGCTGAGCGAGCTGAACTAAATGCCCATGAAAATCAAGAGGGCTTAAGCTAACTTTGTCTTTTTGATTTCACTGGAGCCAATATCTAATTAATTTAGTGCAAATCCAAAGCAATAAATATATAAATGCAAATATTCCTGTTGGAACGAATGAGTTGAAATGCTATTTTTCTTTTCTTTGGTTTGGTAATTTGGTGTCCATAATTCTACCATCAAATCAACCCAAAGCAGATTTATTTTCCTTCCTTTCTTCCTCCCTCCTTCCTCCTCCTCCTTCCTTTCTCCTTCCTCCCTTCCTTCCTTCTTCCTCCTCTCTCACCTTCTTTCCTTTCCTTCCTTCCCCTTCCTTCTCCTTTCCTTCCTTTTCCGTTCCTCTTTCCTCCTCCTCCTCTTCTTCTTTCTTTTCTCTTTCCCTTCCTCCCTCTCTCCCTTCCTACCTTCCTTCCTTTCTCTTTCCCTCCCTCTCTCGCTTCCTCCTTCCCTTCCATCTTCCATGACTCTCTCCCACCCACCCTTCATCTTTTCCTTCCTTCCTTCCTTCCTTCCTTCCTTCCTTCCTGCCTGCCTGCCTGCCTGCCTGCCTGCCTGCCTGCCTGCCTCCTACCTACCTACAACATAAAGCTCATCATAATTGTGTCCACAGATGTTCTAGACAAATAGTGAACTTGTTCATCAAGACTTATATTTTGGGTGTTGTTGAATACCTGCTGAAATACAGAAAGCCCAAGAGGTCCATCTTAGTGGAGTGCGTGTGTTTGTGTTCAGATGTTTTATGCTTTGCAATACTTTCCCTCCGTCTCTTAGGTGTAGCCTGTGGCTGAAGCAAATTTAACAACTGGTTGGTTTGATACTTCTGTAGCCTGTGGAGATGTGGCCAAGTTTTTGGACCCTGGGACTATCTTCCAGAAACAGTGAGACCAAAGGAGAGAGGAGGAAGCAACAAAATCAAGGGACAAAGCCAGAATTAAAATTTACAGGTGCAAAATTTATGTGCACATTCCTCAAATTAATGGGCGGTATTGCACAGGATTGTCCTTAATTGGTAGGTATTAATGCAATAGCCGTTCTCTATATCATGAGGAACACACATAAGGCAAACCCATGTAGGATGTTCACTACTTCCTTAGCTGAACCCTCTAGTACTGATTATGTTACCTAGTTGGGTAATGAAATGTCTTTAAAAACATAACCAACCTCAGAGAGCACAAAAGCCACACAGTCCTCCTCCTCCTTCTCCCCCTCCCTCCCACAAACCCAACTCTTTAGCACTGATGATGTTACCTAGTTGGGTAATGAAACATCTGCAAAAAAAAAACCAAGCTCAGAGAGCACCAAGGACCCTGCAATCTCCTCCTCCTCCTCCTCCTCCTCCTCCTCCTCCTCCTCCTCCTCCTCCTCCTCCTCTTTCTCCTCCTCCTCCATCATTGCACAAACATCACTCCCTTCTGGCACTGATGATGTTACCTAGTTGGGTAATGAAACATCTGCAAAAATACAACCAAACTCAGAGAGCACTAAGGATCCCACAGTCCCCTTCCTCCTGCTTCTCCTCTCCACAAACCCCACTCCCTTCTACCTGTGATGACGTTACCTAGTCAGGTAAAGAAATGCCTGCAAGAAGACCTCCAACTCAGAAAGCACCAAGGACCCCACAGTTTGACTCTGAGCCATACCTATTCTCTTCCTTCAGTACTTCCATAGCTCAAAGCCAAATGAGATTTAGGTCCCTTCCATACAGCTGAGATTTCTTGTGGAATGAATGAACAAATGCCTCTTAGGGGAACATTTATAGATTCATTTCTGCAAACTCTTGGAAGGATTTCCAAGACCTTCCAAAATTGAGTTTTATTCTGGCAGGCAACAGAGAGGATCTACATATTCATTGTTTCCATTTTCTTATTATCTTTTTCCTTAGAAACCATGCTCAGTATTAAAATTACAACTTCACAACCCCTCAAGGCGGTTGTGGCTCGTTTGTTAAAAATAGAGCAACGAGTCTCAGGCAAAAGGAGAAGGAACTCAAGTGTAGAAGGGCAACAACCTCATCACCAGTTGTACAACTTTCTGTCACCACCTGTTTAACGTCACAGTTAAGTCATTTTTAGCTCTGTAAAGTGTCCCTTCTGTAAATCAAATCTATTTTTGGGAGGGTGCGGGGGGGAGAAAGGGCTAAACTCTTTGGGTTAGATGGTGAAATCTGAAGGTATTAGGATTTGCACAATTGTAAAGGTGTTACAACAGTGCAGAGTTCTCAAGCTAAGGACTTCAACATATGGGCTGCCCTAAAGAGTTTGTCAGTAAAGAGCAAGATTTTATTTTTTATTTTAATTTTTTTTGAATAAAATGGAATGGAATGGAAAGGAATAGAATAGAATAGAATAGAATAGAATAGAAGAATAGAATAGAATAGAATAGAATAGAATAGAATAGATGAAGGGAAAGGAGAATGGAATGGAAAGGAAAAGAATGGAATGGAATGGAATGGAATAGAATAGAATAGAATAGAATAGAATATAGAATAGAATAGAATAGAATAGAATAGAATAGAATAGAATAGAATAGAATAGATGAAGGGAAGGGAGAATGGAATGGAATGGAATGGAATATAGAATAGAATGAAAAAAGATGAAAGGAAGGGAAGAATGGAATGGAATGGATAGAAAGAATAGAATAGAAAAGAAAGAAAAGATGAAGGAAAGGAGAAATGGAATGGAATAAATAGAATATAGAATAGAATAGAAAGAATGAAAGGAAAAGGAGAATGGAATGGAATGGAATGGAATAGAATAGAATAGAATAGAATAGAATAGAATAGAATAGATGAAGAAAAGGGAAAAGGAATGGAATGGAATGGAATAGAATAAATAGAATAGAATAGAATAGAATAGAAAATAGAATAGAATAGAATAGAATAGAATAGAATAGAATAGAATAGAATAAAGGGAGAATGGAATGGAATGGAATGGAATAGCATAGAATAGAATAGAATATTGAATAGAATATAGAATAGAATAGAATAGAATAGAATAGAATTGAATAGAATAGAATGAATAGAATAGAATAGAATAATAAAGCCCCGTTTCGTCACTTCCTGTTTTTCGAAAATGCTGGAAGTGATGAAAGGTGAGCAAAGCCTGCAGAAGCCTTCCTCAAGTCTCTGGGAGGCCGAAAAAGGCCCCAAACCAGCCGGAAATCAGCTGTGAGGCGCAGCACACATGCACACAAGAGCCCAAAATTTTTGGCACAAGAGCCCAAAAAGGTTATCCACTACTGGTCTAGATTGCCACTTATCAGAAACAGTATAGCGTGAGCAGGGGGCTGGATTAGAAGACCTCCAAGTTCCCTTCCAGCTCATTCATGCTTTTCATTATAAAGTGGTAATGTTACATGACCTTGAGGGTATTTCTTTCCCTTTGCAGTTGCCCAGATTGCTTCAATATCTCATCCATCATTCAATTCCATTAGTTGGGCAAGAAGGACACACACACACACACACACACACAGATTTCTCCTTTTTTTAAGCTTTCAGACTCCGTCAATGTCTCTTTTTAAGAGAAAAGCGCTCTGAAAAACGCCTGATCGGCTCATTCTAATGAAGAATCTCAGGAGTCAGTGAGTAGGAAAATTGCAATTAGCAAACAAAGAGAATTCACTGAGAACAGCCAGGGAGAAAAACAATCCGCAATTATTGACAGAAACGCCCCCAAATCCGATATCTTGTAAAGTCTTAGAAGTGATTTGCAACTACCACAAATTGCGATCATCACAAACCACCTCTTAAGGCTTTACAAGGTATTGGATTCTTGGAAAGATGAATTTCCTTAGAAAAGAAGCGCTCCGTAGGGTTTCTTCGAAAACAAATCTTTAGGCTTGGGAGAAAACCCAGGGATGGTCAGCCAGGGCTCCCAAATTAAAGCGCCAATAATGAAGACATGGGTTAAAGGGAGCTACGCTCGGCTGTGTTACAAATCTTCATGCATTCATGGGCAGGGGTGGGATTCAGCCGGTTTGGGCTGGTTCAGGCAAACCAGATGTTAAATTTACACCTGGTTCACCGAACCAGTAGTTGAACTGATTGGTTGGCCCGCCCACCCTGCCCCTCCCCTCCTAGGAGTCTCCATGCAGCCTGTTTTGGATGCAGGTAAGTGCAAGGTCCATGCGGAGGCTCCGGAAGGGTGAAAAATGGCCCTCCCAGAAGTTCTGGAAGTTCTAGAAATGGGCCTGTTTCTGGCTTCCGGAGGGTCTTGGGAGCCCAGGGGAGGCCGTTTTTGCCCTCCCAGAAGCCCGAGAGAAGCCTCCGAACTCTGGGGAAGGCAAAAAAACAGCCCTCCTGGAAGTTCCAGTAGGCGACGCCCACCATGGCCACGCCCACCCAGCAACCAGGCAGAGAACCAGTTGTTGGGATTTTTGAATCCCAACCCTGTTCACGGGGGATTGGAATTCAGCTCTTCCACTTTCTTCCCCTAGTAAGTGTGTTAATGGAGTTGTTGCTGCTCTTCTGACCTTGGTGGTTTTTACAGACATTTCATTACCTGAGTAGCTAACATCATCAGTGCTGGAAGGGAGTGGAGTTTCTGGAGTGGAGAAGAAGGAGGGCTGTGGGGTCCTTGGTGCTCAATGGGCTTGGCTTTTTTCTTGCAGAAGTTTCACGACTCAACCAGTTCACTTCATCAGTGCTAGAAGGGAGCAGGGTTTGTGGAGAGGAGGAGGAGCAGAAAAGGTCTGTATACTCAGAGTTACAGTTTCCCTGTAGAAGTGGTTATGACTCTGAGAACTGGATGATAAGGAAGGCTGCGTGATGAAGAATTGATGCCTTCCAATAGTGGTGCTGGAGAAGACTATTGAGAGCCCCTTGGACTGCAGGGAGATCCAATCAGTTGATCCTGAAGGAAATCAACTCTGACTGTCCTCTGGAAGGACAGATCCTGAAGCTGAAGCACCTGTCAATCAGCCAGAATTTTACAGCCCAAATAGTGTATCTCCCTGTGTGGGACGTGGGTGATGGAAGAAGACACAGCTTAAGATGTCACTTCTTAGCTGGAGACCGAGCCACACAAGGAAGATGACTTCCTCACCTTGCCATCATCATTTCAAAAACCAAGGAAGGAAGGAAGGAAGGAATGTCCTTATAAGAGAGGAGAAAGAAATTACTGCTAAAATTGAAGTGGCCTTAAGGTGCTGCATTGTGATTACAGCTAATACCGATGGAGATTCATTTTAAAGGTTGGGTCACCACCTTTTATGATTACGAATTGCATAAAATAATCCCACGGTGGGCCTCTTTGAGGACGTTACAACCTCACCTTCAGTAGCTGTTGCTCTGCAACTAGAATTTAGAGAAGAGCAGCCAGCCCCAACCCCCAAGGGAAACTGAGGCATTTCCCCTAGGCCAGTGTTTCTCAACTCTGGCAAGTTGGAGGTGGACTTCAACTCCCAGAATTCCCCAGCGAACAAGTTCAAAGTTGACTGAGTTTGCTTACTGGGGAATTGTGGGAATTGAAGTTCACACAGTTCCGAGTTGCCAAGGTTGAGAGACACTGGCATGGGCTTCAGATTTTAGTGCACTCTGAGCACTGCTCTGGAGCCACATGCGACTCTTTGGGCCTTCTGCTGTGGCTCCCTGTCGGGTGATCCTACCACTGGCTGGCCCCACCCCTCACCCTCCCCTCCCAGTCACTCCTCACCTGGCCTGAGAAGGTAGAACACAAAAAACAGAAATGAGAGGGGTGAGAAGAGAGAGGGAGGGAGGGAGGGAGGGAGAGAGAGAGAGAGAGAAAGAAAGTGGGAGAGAGAGAGACCTATTTCCCACAGAAAATACCAGAACACACAAAACCTGGGTAGGCATGGCAGGTGTGTGTGTCATGTGATGGGATGGTAGTGAGGTTGAGTTGGCCATGCCCACCCAGGTTTTGTGGCTCCCAGTGTTTTTTTTTTCTTGTGGGAAACAGGTTCAAATGGCTCTTTGAGTGTTTAAGGTTGCAGACTCCTGTTCTAGGATTTCCACATTTTTTTTTGCAGAACTGAGCAATGTCATTGAGACTCAGGTCACTGTTGTTGTTCAGTCACTAGGTTGTGTCTGACTCTTTGTGACTCCATGGACTATAGCACACCAGGCTCTCCTACCTTCCACTATCTCCCAGAGTTTGCCCACATTCAGGTTCATTGCGTTGATGACACTATCTGACCATCTTCTCCTTTGCCATCCCCTTCTCCTTTTGCCTTCCATCTTTCCCAACCTCAAGGTCTTCTCCAAGGAGTTCTCTCTTCTCATTTGGTGGCCAAAGGATCTGAGCTGTTGTTTCAGCATCTGTCCTTCCAAAGGACAGTCACAGTTGATTTCCTTTAGGATCTACTAATTGGATTTCCTTGCAGTCCAAGAGTCTTCTCTGACACAAAAATTCAGAAGAGTCAATTCTTGGGCCTTCAGCCTTCCTTATGGTCCAACTCTCACAGCCATACATGGTTGCTGTTCAGTTGCTAAGTTATGTCTGACTCTTTGTGACTCCATGGGTCACAAAGCATGCCAAAACATGCTCCACTACAGCATGCCAAATCCCCCGTCCTCTGCTGTCTCTTGGAGTTTGCCACAAAATTCATGTTCATTGCATCAATGACACCATCTAACCATCTCATCCTCTGCCATCCCCTTCCTCTTTTGCCTTCCATCTTTCCCAAAGTCAGGGTCTCTTCCAAAGAGTCCTCTCTTCTCATTAGGTGGCCGAAGTATCTGAGTTTCAGCTTCAAGATCTGTCCTTCCAAAGAACAGTCAGAGTTG
The DNA here is from genome assembly GCA_009733165.1 of Naja naja. Lineage (NCBI taxonomy): Eukaryota > Metazoa > Chordata > Lepidosauria > Squamata > Elapidae > Naja > Naja naja. The sequence goes on along the minus strand of CM019150.1, from coordinate 217,855,613 downwards.
ATTTCCTTTAGAATTGACTGGTTTGATCTCCGTACAGTCCAAGTGATGCTCAAAAGTCCATGAAGATTCTCCATCATCCAAATCATGGTTGTCCCAAAGGTGCTTTTTCAAGAGGTAACTGAGCTTTCTTGGTTTTCTTTGAAGACTTTGTTTTTCTTTGGAGACTTCCAAGAAGGCTCCACACCCATTTGCACCACTCAGGTGACCCTGAGAACACAGATAAACCTCCCAAGTGGCCTCAATGGCCCTCTAAAAGGATGCAAATGACCAGCTGTCTACAAGGAGTAGAAATCCTTCCATTCCCCACCATTCAGTCAGAGCTGCAGAAGCTTCTCAGATGAGAAGCGAAACATCTTCAAAGAAAAACCAGAAAGTCCAGTTGCATCTTGAAAAAAGCATCTTTGGGACAACACTCAAGAGTCTTCTCCAGCCCCACCATTCGAAAGTCTGGTCACATACCCACAATTCATGTTGCTGCTTCTGAGCACATTATAAAGAAACCCGAGCCAATTTCTCTAGTGCAAGAGAAAGGAAAAGTTGTACCCTCTTCACACAGACTTGATGTGAGTCAAAGGAGAAAAATAAATGAGGTTGATTAATCAGCAGTGGGCGGAGACGGTCTTGAAGATACCAGCTGGATGTTTTTCTATTACCAGGAACTGCTTGATGCAGCTGTCACTTCTTGCTTGGACATCCACAGACAGAAGTTGGCTTCCTATCCAAACACCTGGAGCCACACAGGCGACAGCATGACACGATCTAAACCATAATTTAACAACTTGTTTGACACTACTACATTAACGCGGTTATTGTTCGGATATTGATTTGCACATGACAAGGATACATTTGTTTCCCTAATTGGTCTGACAAATTAGTTTGGCAGTGCCGGGCTATTAGACCCCTGTTTATCCTGTAGAGCTCTGAAGCTTGAATTCATGTTTGAATACGCGAACACACAAACACACAATATGTTGGCACTGCCGTTCCTCGCTTAAAATAACTCTGCTTCTCCGTGCAGTTTGTCCAGCTGCCACAGCTGGCAGTGTCATGAAAATCCTTTTGCCCATGCAAAAGATTTAGAGGGGAACTCAGGCTAATAGGAATGCAGGTAGTCCTTGACTTGTGAACCACAATTGAAGCCAACATTTCTCTTGTTATCCCAAAGGTGTTTTTTTTTTCCAAAGGCAAGTGGACTTTGTTTTTCCTTGTAGAGGTTGCGCTTCTCATCCAAGAAGCTTCTTCAGTTCTGACTGAACAGTAGGGAATGGAAGGATTTATATTCCTTGCAGTCATCTGGTCGTTAGTATTCTTTCTGAGAGCCGTTGTGCCCTCAGGGTCACCTGATTATGGGTGTGGAACCTTCTTGGAAGTGCTGAAAGGAACTTCTTGTTTAGGAAGCCCTCAGTTTCCAAGGATAAAATATTCTTTGTTTTAATATTTAAAAAAGAGGCAGAATAGAATATTTCCCTTGAAGGAGAAGAGGAGAGATGTCTTCTTAAAGGCAGGAAGCAGCCCCAGTCTTCCTGCTCTAGGAAACAGACTCAAGCAGAAGCATGAAGAGGCTAGCCTTTAGGAATGGGAATTTTGTATCAATTCAGAAAGACTGGGCCACTCTCTTCATAAGCAAAGAACAATCAGAAATTCCAAATAAGCAACATGATAGGCAAGAACCAAAGCTGACAAGATTAGCTCAAACAAACAAAACACCTAAGGATTTGCATTTCCCGTTTTGCCTGTAAAGGCAACCATGACCCCTACATGACCCCATAGGAATCTGGCAACAGCTATTAAAATATTAAAGGACATATCCTTACACAGGAACAGGCATCTCAATTACAAAGCCCCAAAGAATGTATAAAAGCCCACTTACTCTCAAACCCATTTTGTCAGCCACTCCAGAAACATGCTGCTGTCACTGAAGTTTTTGATTACCAAATAAACAGAAACTTCCTTTCCTGCAGCCTGCCTCCATTTTATTTCTAGGGTCTTTCTCCTGGATTGGAACTGGACCTGATTTTACTTCCAACATTTGGAACTGCTGAAAAGAACTCCTTGGCACCTTGAATGGTCATAGAATTTTTGAGCATTTTCTAGGCTACTACGGAAACCAGGGTGGACTAGAAAGTTTTTTGTCTGCTCCAACATGGTCCTTCTTAAGTCTTTATGATAACTCTTCCCCAATCATCTAGGCTTTGAACACATAATCAAGCTACGGAACCAGCAAAACCAAATATGCATCTATCCAGTGGTGGGATTCAAAAATTTTTACTACCGGTTCTGTAGGTGTGGCTTGGTGGGTGTGGCTTGGTGGCCATGGCAGGAGAAGGATACTGCAAAATCTCCATTCCCTCCCCACTCCTGGGGGAAGGATACTGTAAATCTCCATTCCCTCCCCACCCCACTAACCTGCTTTCCAGCTCCATTCTCCTGTGCAGGGTAACAAAAGGAGACCCAGCCAATCAGCTGGGACTCGGGAGGCAATAGATGGGGTTGGCGGGGCCAGTCAGAGGTGGTATTTGCCGGTTCTCCAATCTACTCAAAATTTCCGCTACCGGAACTGATCAGAACCTGCTGAATACCTCCTCTGCGTCTATCTATAGAAAAGCCACATGCCTGAGTTCTATTTATGTCACTCTAGAATTCCCAAATCAGCAGAGAATTGAATGAAAGCTCAGCCCTTTTTGTCTCTTGATTGACTGACAAGTCGACACTGTGAGTTCCTATTACTGACTGCTCATATTCTCTAGTTAGATAATTGTATGTTTCACAGAGTCCTACATAAAGGTTATCTTCTCTTCCGCAGCTGGATTGCCAACACTGAGGTTTTTTGTGAAGTGCACGATAGAATATTGCCTGTTCAACACACAGTTTCAACTTTCTTTCTGAGGACTTCACATGGAGTCATGAACTCCCAAATCTCTAAGTCAGGAATAGGGGAGCTTGTGCACTCAAGATGTGTGTGATTTCAATTCTCATCTATCTCAGACTGAGTGGTCAATAGCAAAGAAGAATGGACATGAAAGTCCCATACACCTGAGGGCAGTGGCGGGATTCAAAATTCTTTTTAAAAAAATAAATTTATTTATTTTTTAAGACAAACATAGACAAACAAATGCATAAAGAACATAAAACATCTTTTTTGAGAATAGTGTGCTCCCAGGTTGTCACTTCTCCATACAGACATAAATTCATTTACATATTCATCTTATGTATTCTAATCCAGTGGTTCTTAACCTGGGTGATATTGCCCCCCAAGGGGCGATTTTGTTTTTCAGGGGGCGATGGAATGAAAAGGGGTGATGTGGGGGTGAAGGAACAGAAGCGGGGCGATATGGGGGCGATGGAGTGAGATATATTGGGAGAGAGAGAGAGAGATCTATATCGGTAGATAGGTAGGTAGGGAGGGAGACAAAAAGACAGACAGGTAGGTAGATAGGCAGGAAGGCAGGCAGGCAAACAGACAGACCTTTTGGATGGATGGATGGACAGGCGCCGGTTCAGGTGTGGTACAACAGTCAATGGGGTGAGCCTGCAGGGCCGGTGCCTCGAACGCCCCCCTGCCGCCTCTTAGCGTCCCCAAGGGGGTTGGCAAAGGGGTGCTAAGAGGCAACAGGGGGGCGTTCGAGGTGCCGGCCAGCCCTGCAGGTTCACCCACTGCTCCGGAGCCGGCGCCTCCAATGTGGAAGCAGTGGCACATTACGTGTTGCCGCGGCCGCATTTGATGCGCTGCCCCCTTGCCGCCTCTGCTGGCCCCCTTGGGGACGCTAAGAGGTGGCAGGGGGACGGTTATGTTGGGGGAGGGGGCGATGACAACTTCCTCAATGGCTCAAGGGGGCGATTTTTTCAAAAAGGTTAAGAACCACTGTTCTAATCCATATCTTGTATCCATTTTCACATTTTTTTTCCATAGCTTTTCCTTTTACTTTCTATAATCTTATTTTTAATTATTCCATTCCTTTCTAATTTCAATTACGTTTCTTTTTCTAATTTTCAATATCTTTCCATTTAATATTTTTATACTTTTGTCTGTCCTGTTTACAATTTCATACTCTTTTTTCCCCCCTTGTACATATTTAGTGATCCTTAGTGCTCTCTGAGTTTGGTTGTATTTTTGCAGATGTTTCATTGTACATATTTTGGCCTGTAATTGCTTAGTCTGGAGTTATAACACCTTTATATCTTTTAACTATTATCTATCCAATTATTATTTAACTTTTAAAGTACAACTTCACAAATATGACATTCATTTTCTAACATAGCTATCAACTGACTTCTGCTTGGTACATTCCCTTACACATTAAATTCTTTAACGAGAAACAAAAAAGAAGATATACATATATATAAAATACATATTTCTATTTCAAATTCAGCTCCACCTTTGATATTAATATCCATCTTATTAGCAAATAACATCAATTATCATTCATTTTGATCATCTGTATTTCATATTAACTTATTACTATATTTAAAAAACAGCATTAAAGCCTTTCATGTTTCTTTTAAATTTTTAAATTATTAAGAACCTTATTCTCTTATCCTCTTTACATCATTTAATTATTAAGAAAGAATATTCCATTACACATCACTTTCATCATCTAACACATTTTCTAATAATATAGCAATATTATCTCATGTACCCTTGCAGAATTTTCTTTTTAAATTAAACTTCTAGCCATTGTCTCTGTGTCTCTTAAATAAATTTATCCCTTTAATCCTTGTACGCTTTTCCTGTCTCTTTCTATCTTGTTCCAATCCTTTATTGCTTTTTTTCTTTTCCATCTCCCCCTCTTCTTCTCCCTCTCTTTTTTGTTCCCTTTTCTGTCCAAATCTCCCTTCTGAGATCCCCCTTTCTGCTTCTTTCTACTGTTATAGTTACTTTTCAAATTGCACTTTTTTTGGTTGTTGCTTCAGATCTTAACTTTTGACTCCCCCTTCCTCTTTTTTACCACGCTTAAAACTGCTTGGTCATTAAAGATGGCTTCTTCTTCGTCCTGCCCTTCTTCTTCAGCAAAGGGGTTAGGGAGGGGGGTGGATGGGTCTTTTTGTAGCCCGGTGCATGGCGGGGGGGGGTTGGGGGCCGGCGGGGTCCCAGGGTCTGAGGTGGGGACTGCGATTCCCAGGGTGGTTGGGATTGGCAGGAGACGTTGAGGCATAGGGCCGTATCATGTGTTGGGAGCGCACACCTGCCATTTCTGTGTGGTTGCTCGCTCCGACCCTATGGCCTCCTCCCTAGGGGGCATGGGAACTGGGACCCCTGAGCTTAGGTTGGTGTATTTTAATGCCAGGTCCGTGGCTAATAAGTCCTCCCTCCTCCGTGAGATCATTGAGGAGGAGGCTGCGGACCTGGCTTGCATCACTGAGACCTGGTTGGGCCCAGAGGGTGGTGTCCCTCTGGGTGAGTTGTGCCCTCCAGGTTTCCAGATTTTGCACCAGCCACGGGCCCAGGGAAGGGGTGGTGGGGTGGCTGTGGTTATCTGGGAGACCTTGTTTCCAAGGGAGGTCAAGGTCCCAGAAATAGGCGGGAGTGAGACCCTCCTCCTGAGGTGGGGGCCTAATGGTCGGGTGGGCTTGCTGCTTGCATACCTCTCCCCCAGCTGTGTGACAGCAGCCCTGCCTGGGCTCCTCAATGTCCTCTCGGGGGGGCAGTGGAGTTCCCGGGCCTTATAGTCCTGGGGGACTTCAATCTGCCCTCCCTGGGGGGAACGTCGGGTTTGGCCCAGGAATTCATGGCTTCTATGGAAGCCATGGGCCTGACCCAATTAATTCAGGGCCCGACTCATGAGGGGGGAAGCACTCTTGACTCTCTGAGCAGTGGCGTAGTGACAGAGGGCAAGCCACTTTTTTTTTTTACAAAAGTTTTATTTTTCCAAAAGAACAAATGTAACAAACAAACATACAACACATAGATCCATATCAATTTCAAGTGTGTCGGTCGGTCAAAAATCACAGTGCCTTCCCTCGTTATTCATACTCTGTATTACTTAAAAGGAAAACCATTATCATTATTATTAATCCTCTACCATATTATAATCTCTAGATTGTTTCAACAGTTCTATCTAGCTTTATATTCCATATGTATCCCATATATTACCAAACTTTTTTATCTAACCATTGATAAAACATGTTCCATATCTTATAAAACTGCTTTTCTTCTTGGTCCCTAATTTCAAATGTTAATCTACTCATTTCGGCACAGTCTTTTGTGGCATTGCCCGTTCCGTGGTCTGTTCACTATCTCCTATGGCTGGTCTTCCAACAGCCCCCCCCCCACTGCTGGGATGAGGAGCCACTTAGATGGTTCCACCCCAGGCGCCTGATGGACCCTGAGAGGTTCCAGGTGGAACTGGGGTCTTTTCAAAAAAATTTACTACCGGTTCTGTAGGTGTGGCTTGATGGGCGTGGTGTGGCTTGGTGGGTGTGGCTTGGTGGGCATGGCAGGAGAAGGATACTGCAAAATCTCCATTCCCTCCCCACTCCTGGGGGAAGGATACTGTACATCCCCATTCCCTCCCCAACCCACTAACCTGCTTTCCAGCTCCATTCTCCTGTGCAGGGTAACAAAGGAGACCCAGCCAATCAGCTGGGACTCGGGAGGCAATAGATGGGGTTGGCGGGGCCAGTCAAAGGTGGTATTTGCCGGTTCTCCAAACTACTCAAAATTTCCACTACCGGTTCTCCAGAACCAGTCAGAACCTGCTGAATACCACCTCTGCCTGCGGGGCATCTCTTTTACCCCTAAACAGATGAAGCTCAAGACTTCTGAACAGGTTATTCAAAATGTGTATGATTTCAGTTCCCATGAACATCAAACACCCAGTGGCAAAGAATACACAATAACAGAGTTGGAAAATCTTTTAGTCCAATCCCCTGTTCAAGCAGGAGACCCTATACCATACCAGACAAGTAGCTGCCAATTTCTTCTTAAAAATTTCCAGTGATGGACCACCCACAACTTCTGAAGTTAAAGCTGTTCCACTGATTAATTGTCCTCACTCTTAGGAAGTTTCTCTTTAATTCCAGATTGCTCCACTCCTTGATTAATTTCCATCATTGTTTCTTGTCCTGCTTTTTGGTGCTTCGGAAAACAAGTTGACCAGAGGTGGGATTCAGCTGGTTCTGACCAGTTCTGGAGAACCAGTAGCGGAAATTTTGAGTAGTTCAGAGAACCGACCAATCCCACCTCTGACTGGCCCTGTCTATTCTCTGCCTCCCATTGAATCCCAGCTGATTGGCTGGGTCTTCTTTGGTTGCCCTGCACAGGAGAACAGAGCTGGAAAGCAGGTTAGTGGGGTGGGGAGGGAATGGAATTTGGCAGTATCCTTCCCCTGCCATGCCTGCCAAGCCACACCTACCAAGCCACACCACGCCCACCAAGCCACGCCCACAGAACCAGTAGTAAAAAAATTTGAATCCCATCACTGAAGTTGAGCCCATCTTCTTTGCTACAGCCCTTCAAATACTAGAAGACTGCTATCATGCCACCCCAGTCCTTCCTTTCTCTTTTTATCTTTAGCTTTTTTAAATCTTTTATCTCAATTTTTTATCTTCTAGCCTTCAGCGAATGAAAGTCCCCTCCACACCTGATAGATGTCTCAGCTACTTACCTCTAAACAGCCAAAGATGACTTCTGAACATACTGTTCCTCTGGCCAGAAGGTTGCAGGGGAAGGAAAGGAGCGAGAACACTAACTCTGGTTGCAGTTAATCCATATATTATAATATGTGCCTTAACTCACAAAATTGAGTCCAGCTTTGCTCCAGATAGCTGCCAGAAGCATATTAATGTTCTCCCTCTAAGCTGCTGAAGTTTGAACTCAACTGCTCGTGTGTCCATTCATTACGCCTTTCAGTATAGCAGGCTTGACTTGAACCTAATTAAACCCCTAAAGAAAAATGGGTATAATTAGACTGGGGCAGCTTTGTAAAATGTAAAGAGTGGATTTAATTGGTTGCATCCTTCTCTTAACGACTTCAGGATTTATGAGATTTAATGTGCCAGATTGGATGCTCATGGCTCTCCCCACTCCTGTTCCAACAGTGGGAGAAGGTAAGCAGCCAGTAATGAGATGATCGATGGAAATTTATTTTAAATATTAGCATCTCTCTGAAGAGTCATCCAAACATAGTATAGCCTGCCTAACAGAAAAGCAGAACAACAGAATAATAAGAGTTGGAAGGGACATTGGAGGTCTTCTAGTCCAACCCCCTGCTCATGCAGGAAGCCCTATACCATCAATGAATACTTCAGCTTCAACCATAACAATACAAAAGCACACAATAGATACAAACTCAAGGTAAACCGCTCCAAACTTGATTGCAAGAAATACAACTTCAGCAACAGAGTGGTCACTGCCAGGAATACTCTACCTCAGTGGTTCTTAACCTATATCGCCCCAAGGGCGATTTTGTTTTTCAGGGGGGCGATGGAACAAAAAGGGGTGACATGGGGGCGATGGAGCGAGATATATTGGGAGAGAGAGAGAGAGTGAGAGAGAGAGATATCTATATCTATATATATATTTGTTTTCATAGATTTTCACGGGTAAAGGTATGTAGGTCTTGGTGTATTGGGTCTTGTCCGTGTATGATTGAGAATACCTTGAGCGTTTGACAAATCTCATCCGTCATCTTCAGGCTGGTGTCTTCAGCTTCTCTCCTGGGAGAACGAAGCTGAAGACACCAGCCTGAAGATGACGGATGAGATAAACGCTACCAAATTCTCAATCATACACGGACAAGACCAATACACCAAGACCTATATATATATATATATATATATATATATATATATATATATATATATATATATTTTAATTACATTTATATGCCGCCCTTCTCCGAAGACTCAGGGCAGCTTACAATTTTTGGAGCACAACCCAATGCGCTCAGCAATATTGGTAGATAGATAGGTAGGTAGGTAGACAAAAAGACAGACAGATAAATAGGCAGGAAGGCAGGCAGGCAAACAGAAAGACCTTTTGGATGGATGAATGGACAGACGGACAGACAGACAGAAAGAATGGGAGAGTGGCAGCACTTTGGGAAAGCGATGGCGGTGGGTTTTCCCAACATGCTGCCACATTCGAGGTGCCGGTTCAGGTGCGGTACAACAGTCAATGGGGTGACCCTGCAGGGCCGGCACCTTGAACGCCCCCCTGCCGCCTCTTAGCATCCCCAAGGGGGTTGGCAAAGGGGTGCTAAGTGGTGACAGGGGGGCGTTCGAGGTGCCGGCCAGCCCTGCAGGTTCACCCATTGACTAGCACTGCTCCGGAGCTGGCGTCTCCAATGCGGAAGCAGTGGCATGTTACGTGCTGCCGCGGCCGCATTCGACATACCGCCCACCTGCCGCTTCTTAGCGTCCCTCTGCTGGTCCCCTTGGGGATGCTAAGAGGCAACAGGGGGGCGTTCAAGGCACCAGCCCTGCTGGCTCACCCATTGACTGTAGCACCACTCCGGAGCAGGCGCCAAAATGGGTGAAACTGCAGGGCCGGTTGGCACCTCGAACCCCCCCTGCTGCCTCTTAGTGCCCCTCTGCTGACCCCCTTGGCCTTGGGGATGCTAAGAGGTGGCTTGGAGCGGCGTGTCAAATGCGGCCCAGTGGCACATAACGCACCACCACTTCCACATTGGAGGCGCCAGCTCCGGAGCGTTACTACAGTCAGTGGGTGAACCTGCAGGGCCAGCACCTCGAACACTCCCCTGCCACCTCTTAGCGCCCCTCTGCTGGCCCCCTTGGGGACACTAAAAGGTGGTAGGGGGCGGTTATGTTGGGGGAGGGGGGCGATGACAACTTCCTCAATGGCTCAAGGGGGTGATTCTTTCAAAAAGGTTAAGAACCACTGCTCTACCTGACTCTGTGGTTTCTTCCCCAAACCCCCAAAACTTTAACCTCAGACTGTCTGCTGTTGACCTCACCCCTTTCCTAAGAGGTCTGTAGGGGGCATACATAAGCACACCAACGTGCCTACCATCCCTGTTTCTTTTATTTTTCTTATATGTATTCATTTCATGAATTCATAACTATGTTTATACTTATACCTGTTATCTTGTAAGAGATTGACAAATCAAAATAAATAAAAATAAAAATAATTTTCTGTCCGATCTCTACTTCATCTCTGTCCGATCTCTACTTCAAAACTTCCAGTGTTGGAGCATTCATAACTTCTGGAGGCAAATTGTTCCACTGATTAATTGTAGCTTGCTTCTCTCCTCGGTGAGTTTCCATCCATTGCTTCTTGTCCTACCTTCAGGTGCTTTGCAGAATAGCTTGACTCCCTCTTCTTTGGGGCAGCCCCTGAGTTATTGGAAGACTGCTATCATACCATGCCTAGTCCTTCTTTTCTTTAAACTAGACATCCCCAATTCCTGAAACCTTTCTTAGCCCCCAGTCCCTTGCAATCAAGGTAAGTTGTAATTTCATATTAATAGTGGGTTTAAATGATTTAGGTCAGGAAGAGGCACCCAGTCACTTTCTGATATCTGAACTCTAATTCTCATCAATTCTAACACCAGATGGACATTTGATAGCCATTGTAGGTGTTGACTTCAACTGCCAATCCTTGCTGTAGCTCCTTCTTCCAGTTGGCCACTGTGACTTCTCCAGCTTCATGTAAAAACACAACACTTTCAAAGAAATTGCCAAAGCTCCTTAGGGCAGGGCAAGAACTAACATATGGCAGCTTATCAAAGAGAGAGATTCAACTTAGACCAAAGGAGAAACTTCCTAACAGTGAGGACAATTAATCAGTGGAACAACTTGCCTCCAGAAGTTATGGGTGCTCCATCACTGGAGGATTTAAGAAGAGATTGGACAGCCATTTGGAATGGCATAGAGTGACTGAGGATGGACTAGAAGACCTGTAGAAACTCCTATAGAATTTCAGACAAATGACTGTCCAGTTTCTTCTTAAAAACCTCCAATGATGGAACATCCACAATCTCTGGAGGCAAGTTGTTCTACTGGTTAATTGGTCTCACTGTCAGGGAATTCCTCCTTAGTTCTAGGTTGTTTCTCTCCTTGTTTAGTTTCCACCCATTGCTTCTTGTTCTGCCTTCAGTCACTTTGGAAAATAGCTTGACTCCCTCTTTTATTTGGGGCAGCCCCTGAGATATTGGAACACTGCTATCATGTCTCCCCTAGTCCTTCATTTCTTTAAACTAGACATTCCTAATTCCTGCAACCATTCTTCATATTTCTTAGCCTCCAGTCCCCTAATCATCTTTGTTGCTCTTCTTTCTAGAGTCTCACCTTTTCTTTATATAGTGGTAAACAAAACTGGATGCAGTATTCCAAGTGTGGCCTTACCAAGTGGTATTAACACTTCACCTGATCTTGATTCTATCCCTCTGTTGATGCAGCCTAGAACTGTGTTGGCTTTTTTGGCTGCTGCAGCACACGGATGGCTCACATTTAAATGATTGTCCACTAGGACTCCAAGATCCCTCTCACAGTTACTACTACTGTAGTAGAAGACCCAGCATAGTGGGCTTCTTATACCTCAGGAGTTTCAAGAAGCATGAAACCAGTTGTAGAGGTTCTCCTAATAACCAATCATTTCGATCTGCTTACCTTGAGTTTAGTCAAGGTCATGTACATGCTGCAAGAGCTGAGAAGCATGTCCAGCTAGATGACTGCAGCCAAATCACTTCGGCTGGTATCAAAAAGTTAAGCAAAGTTGGACAAGAGTTTGCAATTCACAGAAGAGTCTCTTGAGTATGATACTACATTAGTTCCCAAAACACTTGAATGATTTCCAATTGAATAATAGGATTTCCTTGCATAAATGCATGGCCAAACTTTTGGAAATAGGTCTACGAAGTGGAATGACTTTTCCCTGATGTTCTTTCTCTGTGTTGTTCCATGATCGTGACCGTAGCTGCAATCCTATCCTTTTAGAGTGATGTTAAGTACTATGCAACAAACCATCAGAGGGGCTTGCGATACGATCATTACACACTCAAATGGCAGTGATAACTAGCTGTTATTTTACCCCATCTTTGCACCTGGGGCTCAGCTCAGTGTCCTGTTGGGCTTACCTTGCTCTCAGCTGAGAGGCCGAGCCATCCATTTCAAAGTTAAGTGTTCTCCACTGCCAGCAGCAGCCTCTGCGTTCTGCCTTGACTTCACAAAGCATTAAATCCAATTTTCTCACTGAACAGCTCTGATAATGCTAGCTAGATCACCTCCAATGGATATGGCTCCCTGATCCAGCTGCCCCTTGCTACTCAACAAGCTTTCTTGCTAGCAAGGTGGAATATTTGATTTCTTTGAGTGTGGTGCATTGCCACCTGCCTGTTAGTCTTCTGACTGGCAGGTTGAATTCCTTGCCTCTTGGTGAAAGCAATGACAGTGGTATAAGAGCCAATAGACTAGAGGCAGTTTGACATCTTTCAACAATGTTCAGCATGGTTTAAGGAGAGAAAAACAGAATAATAGAGTTGGAAGGGATTTTAGAGGCCTTCTAGTCCAACACCCTGCTCTATATCATTCTGGACAAATGGTTGTCTAATCTTTTCTTAAAAACCTGCAATGGTGGAGCACTCACAGCTTCTGAAGGCGAGCCATTCCACTAGTTAATTGTCCTCACTGTCAGGAAATTTCCCTTAGTTCTGGATTGGTTCTCTCCTGACTAGTTCCCATCCATTGCTTCTTGTTCATCTTCAGGTGCTTTGGAGAATAGGTTGACCCCCTCTTCTTTATGGCAGCCCTTCAAATATTGGAAGACTGCTATCATGTCACCCCTAGACCTTTTCATTAGATTAATACCCAATTCCTGCAACCCTTCTTCATAAGTTTTAGCCTCCAATCCCCTAATCATCTTTGTTGCTCTTCTCTGCACTCTTTCTACAGTCTTTCAACATTTTTTTATACATTGTGGCAACCAAAACTGACTGAAATATTCCAAGTGTGGTCTTACCAAGGCATTATAATGTGGTACTAACAGTTCACTTGATCTTGATCCCACCTTTCTGTTAATGCAGCTTAGGAAGAAGAGGCAAAGGAGATGAGACTAGGCACATCAGAAACTGCCTTTGTTGGGTTATTCAGTTCACTATTGTGTCTACACCACAAGCAGGCAACCCAGAAGCTCTACAGATGTTCCTGAGCACCATCTCCCATCAACATATTGCAGGCTTAGGATCAGTGAGTTGGCAAACAGCAGTGACATTCTCAGGTCCAATCCTTTGATGATTTGGGAATATAGATGAAATATCTCTGTCAAATGATTGCTTAGTCTCAAGTTGAAGGCATCTAGCAAAGAGTAGCTTCCACCCTTTACAGATTATCAGAATTGGAAGGACCTTGTAGGTCATGTAGTCCAATCCCCCCCCCAAGCAGAGCAATGCCCTTTCTTGGTCACTGACTCCATTGCTGAGCTGCAATGTTCCTATTGTTAGGACACGGGCACTCATTGGGGTAGACTTCATCATCTTCTGAGGAACATCCTTTCATATGGCTCAAAAATGGTATCACGGTCTCCTGGGATGAATGTTGAGAAGTGAAATCCATCACTATCTGCAGAGCCAAAAATGCTTGGTCCTCTCTATAATGTTTGGCATTGGTTTTCCATGGTTTTAGAGAGAAGCTTTCCTTGAACATATCTTGAGATGCCTGTAGATCCTAAACTGGAACCTTGTAGTCCATCCTTGGATTTCAGACTTTTCTCCATTACTATTGATGTCTCCTCTTCATAGTATCCAATTCTGTGGAAATGACCTAAGCAATGGGCCAAGGAGGTGTGGTTAAGGTAAAAGGTAAAGGTTCCCCTTGCACATACATGCTAGTCCTTTCCGGCTCTAGGAGGCAGTGCTCATCTCCGTTACAAAGCTGAAGAGCCAGCACTTTCCAAAGACATCTCCATGGTCATGTGGCCAGCATGACTAAACACCGAAGGCGCACGGAACACTGTTACCTTCCCACCAAAGTGGTCCCTATTTTTCTACGTGCATTTTTACATGCTTTCGAACTGCTAGGTTGGCAGAAGCTGGGACAAGTAACGGGAGCTCACTCCATTATGAGGCGCTAGGGATTCGAACTGTCGAACTGCCGACCTTTCTGATTGACAAGCTCAGTGTCTTAGCCACTGAGCCACTGCATCCCTCTTTCAAATTGCCACCAGAGCTGTGATAGATGCTGCTCCTATCTACATAGGCCCTACCCTGTGTCAGAGATCTAAAGGAGCTTCCCATCCATATGTTCAGGCAAGTAAGCAAAAGTTCTCATTAGAAAGGCATCAACCAAGCTAAACCCACAGCAGGTGGCATCTACCTGCTGCAAGAAGAAACGACATGAAGACTAAGGAAGAAGCCATGCAGATTTGAGTACAGGAGTACAAAGACAGGACTGGAAGTTTCTGTGTTCAGTAGTTACCTTCTCAGGTCTACAAACAATGTCCGTTTTCCTTTTAGGGCTGTCAAGCTATCTAATTTCCACCTGTCACCACCCTCACCTCCTACAGCATGGGATTCTATTGCTGGAAGAAAGAAAGCGGCGAGGTTTCGCAAGGTTTTGTTCCCAAAGTTTTGTGTTATTGTGCAACAAAATCAGCCTTGCGATGGGGGAAAGAGATCCAGAGGTACTTTGCAAGTTGCCAGAGGTCATTCTTCCAAATATTGCCACTGCTCCGTGGTTCAGGATTTCATTACCGAGCATATAAAAGGCCCGGCTGTCTCCAATGGTTAGCGATTCCATGTTTTATTTATTCCTCCTTGCTAGTTTATTCACGGCAAAGGATACCCGAGAAAAGTGTCCTTCCTTTTCTCTCACCTCCAAGCAAAAGAGTTTGATGCCAAGAGTCGAAAAGGTGAGAGACAAATTACAGCAGGCAGACGGTTTCCAAAGCAGACCTTGTCTGTCTCTCTCTTTTTCCATTAATGAAAGGGCAAGGTGCATAATAAGCAAAGAATAAATAAAAGGAGTTTTTATTCTGATTAATTAGGGGAGTAATTGTCAGAGTATATTCATGAACTGGAATAGAGCATGGTAACAAGGTCAGCCAATGAATAAGCATAGCAACTAAGTCAGCCAATGAAGACTGTTTTTGGAAACTGAAACTAGAAGTAGCCTAGGCTGGAAACTGAAACTAGAGGTAGTCTAGGCATGGCTCTATATTAAGCTCTGCAGCTCTGCAGCTATGTTGAGCTTTGAGTCTGTCTATTGAAAATGAAACTGCTTCTCTCCTCCTGCTTGCCTGCTGAACTAAAGTGAAACTGATGCCTGTTTCTGAGCTCCTGAGTTGCTACTGAAGTTACTTGCAACATGTTTCTGTCTGAGTTTGCTCCATGTTTGGAGAAATCTACAACTGGTTTGTAAAATCTACTTATTATGCTTATAAAGATGTTAAATGAAGCATCAGCCATCGGTGTTTATTTTTCTGGCGCTGAATCAATGCTGCAAAATTCTGAACACCATGCCCACCCAGAAACTGGCCAGAGAACCTTTGATAAAATTTTTGAAGCCCACCCCTGCTTTCAACCACAATAGAAGTCCAACATTTCCATTGCTAGACATTCAATCTAGGGAGATTCAAGATTCTAGGTTGAGGCTTTAATTGAACAATTTTATTAGTTTATAATGTAGCATACAAAGAAAATACAAAAATAAAATAAGGAAGGAAAAAATGCAGATGAGAGAAACTAAGATAAGAGCCTTGGTGGTGCAGGCTGTTAAATGCCTAGCACTTAAGTTCCAGCTGCCTGCAATTAGTGCAGGCTCGAATCCCACCAAGCTCAAGGTTGACTCAGCCTTCCATCCTCCCGGGGTAGGTAAATTGAGGATCCAAGATTGTTGGGGGCAATAAGCTGACTTTGTAAAAAATGTCACTTAGTTATAAGCAGGCATATACAATGGAATGAAGGCTATTGCTGAGCGCATTGGGTTGCTCCAAAATTGTAAGCCGCCCTGAGTCTCTGGAGAAGAGCGGCATATAAATAGAATGCGGCCGCGCAGGTTGTGATGGGAGCTTCCCGATACTCCCATGTTACACCCTCCTGCGACCTGCATTGGCTCCCGTTGCCCTCGGGTGAGATTCAAGGTCTTGGTATTAACATTTAAAGTCCAACAGGGCATGGGTCCAGGTTATTTATGGGAACGGCTCCTCCCAATATCAAATGCCAATCACCCTGTAAGGGCTCACAGGCGGGGTCTCCTCGGGGTGCCGCGACACAATGTCGCTGGCGGCGACCGGGAGGGCCTACTCTGTGGCGGCTCCACTTTGTGGAATCTTCTTCCACTTGAGCTCCGTTTGGCTCCCGATCTCCGCACCTTCTGCCATGATTTGAAAACCTAGCTCTTTTTACAATCTGGGCTGTGCTGATCCTCCTGGGCTGGGGTCAGCTGGGGTTTTAAATTTTAATTCGGCTTAATTGTTTAATTCTTTTTAAATTAATTAATTTATTGTTGTATTTTAATTGTAAGCTGCCCCGAGTCTTTGGAGAGGGGGCGGCATATAAGTCGAATTAATAAATAAATAATAAATAAATATAAATATGAATAATAAAATAAATTATGCGAAGAGCAGTTGCAGAATTTGGCTTCAGCTTGTCTAGAAAAAAAAGAAAGAATAGAGGGGACATGATAATATTCCAGTACTTGAGGGGTGCCACAAAGAAGAAGGGGGTCAACCTATTTTCCAAAGCACCAGAAGGCAAAACAAGAAGCCATGGATGGAAACTAATCCAGGAGAGAAGCAATCTGGAATTAAGGAGAAATTTCCTAACAGCGAGAACAATTAACCAGTGGAATAGCTTGCCTTCAGAAGTTGTGGGTGCTTCATCCCTGGAGGTTTTTAAGAAGAGAGCAAACAGCCACTTGTCTGGAATGGTGTAGGGTCTCCTGCTTGGGCAGGGGGATCGACTAGAAGATCTCTAAGGTCCCTTCCAGCTCTCTTCTAAAAAAATTTGGAACTACAGTCATTCACTTTTCCGGAATTCACAAGAGGCCAGAAATGATTTGTTTGTTTGCTATCCATCTTTTTTCACGACCCAGAGTTTGTTCACTACCCAGAATCATTTGATTGAGATGGGTGGCTACATGACTTGAAGAAATCAATCAATCAAACTGCTGATTCGGGTAAAACGTTAGGCCTATTCAGGGCATTGATCAGTTGTTTCCAAGCCGTTGTCATTGTCGAGATTGTTGACTTAGGCCAAACCTGTCAGGTTTGATAAGTTGGAAATGTTATGTTTGCATGAAGAGTCAGACGCGAAGAGCTTCAGTGAAGAGTTTATTCAGTGACTACAGCTCGAATGGACCCGAGTTGGCTGGGCTACGGCTGCTTCTTATAGCCAGCAGCCGTAGTTGCCAGCCAATCAGAATGCAGGGTTTTCCCGCACTATTTAAACCAATCCTATTTGACATTTTACAAGTACAATACAAACTAAACCAATAACATTCAAACCTACATACATAACAGGGAAGCTCATTGTTTTGTAGGGATTTCAGTTCTGGGCCTATTTGTCTTCCGAGTAAGGTTAGTCTTTCTTTTTTCCTCTCTCCTCTCTTTCTGAGGTGACTTAGGTCTTGCTCTCTGAGAAAGAAAATACAACATTGACTCCCTTTTAGGCCTGGGGGTGTGTGGATTTTTCTGCGGTGGGCTTGACTTGAAAGGAAGAACATGATCCTTGAATCAGTCGCGGTGCTGTTCAAAAATTAATGCTTATAAATGGCTTTTTGAGATGGTAACGGAATAAGATCCGGAGGGTTTTCGGTCGATGGAGTCAACATACAGACAAGGGCATGGCTTGGATTGTGATAGGTGAAATCTTAGCTTTGAGTTCTTCCTGCCTCTGTGTCTCTTTGTAGAATAAAGGAATGTTTCTCCTGCTTTGGTGAGCTTTGCAACTAAGGGGGAAAATAGAGAAGTCCTGGTTTTTAAAGAGAAGGTGGGATTGCTGGCAGGATGAATGCACCCTTTTCAAAGGTGGGAGATGCTTCCATTGGATCTACTGGATCTATATCCCAATAGAATATATATTCCAATAAAATATATATTCAATTGGATCCATTGGACCTATATTCCATTGCTATAGGGCACTGTACACCAGAACAACTAGACACAAGGACAGTTTTCCGGCCTGGATGCCATCACTCTGCTAAACAACTAATTCCCACAATACTGTCAAACTATTTAGTAAGACTGTATTACTATTCTTCTTCTCATCCTTCCTATTACCTATCTCCTCCCACTTATGACTATAACCTTGTTGCTTGTATCTCTATGATTTATATCATTTTATTTAGTTTCCTAGCATGATTTGACTGCTTATTTAGTAACCTAAGTGTTGTATCTTATGATTCTTGATGAATGCAATTTTTTTCTTTTTATGTACACTGAGAGCATATGCACCAAAGACAAATTCCTTATGTGTCCAATCACACTTGGCCAATAAAGAATTCTATTCTATTCTATTCTATTCTATTCTGTTCTGTTCTGTTCTGTTCTGTTCTGTTCTGTTCTGTTGTTCTGTTCTTGTTCTTGTTCTTGTTCTTGTTCCTGTTCCTGTTTCAGTTTCTAATTTCTGATTTCTGATTTCTGATTTCTGATTTCTGATTTCTGATTTCTAATTTCTATTTTCTAATTTCTAATCTATTCTATTCCATGTTGTTGCATCTCATCCCATCCCATCCCATCCCATCCCATCCCATCCCATCCCATCCCATCCCATTCCATTCTTTTCTATTCACTTGAGACTTTCAAGAAGAGATTGGACTGCCATTTGTCAGAAATGGTGTAGGATCTCCTGCTTGGTCCCTTCCAACTCTGATTATCTGTTATCTGTTATCTGTTATTCTATTCTATTCTATTCTATTCTATTCTATTCTATTCTATTCCACCTTCGAGTTCTTCCTACTTTTGTATCTCTTTGCAGAATAAGGAATGTTTCTCCTGCTTTGGTAAGCTTTGAAACTCAGCGGGGAAAAATAGAAAAGTCTAGCTTTTTAAAGAGAAGGTGGGGACTTGCCATCACTGGCAGGATGAATGCACCATTTTCAAAGGTAGGAGATGCTTCCATTGGATCTTTTGGAGATCACTTGAAGTGGTGTGGAAAAAGGTGGAGAAAAGACATGTTAAGAATGAGAGATAAATGCAAGACATGACAAACTTCTCTTTCTCCTCCTTCTCCTTCCTCCTTCCTCCTCTTCTTCTCCTCCTCCTCCTCCTGATAGAAGAAAGGAAGGAAGGAAAAAAGGAAGGAAGGGGGAGGAAGGGGGGAAAGGAAGGAAGAAGGAAAGAAATAGAAAAGAGAGAGAGAGAGAAAAAAATGATTGGGAGGAAGGGAGGAAGATGAGAAAGAAAAAGGAGGAGGGAAGGAAGGAAGGGCTATTAAAAACTTTTTGTATGTTTTTGTTTGCTTTTGCTTTGCCTTTTCAGAATAGTTTAATGGTTCATTTCAATTTTCACTCTAGTGTGAATCTTATTTTATGCAAGTACATGTATTTCTTTCCCTTCTCTTTGCTTTTGCTTTTTTTATTGTTTGTTGTACTTAATTAAGAAAAATCTCCAATCTAGGAGAAATTAATTATGTGCAATTCAGCAAGGGGAAAAGAAAACATTGCATTCAAAGAAAGATAGGGGAACTCAATGGATTTGAGGAGGGATTCGCATTAAGAAGCGTGCATAGCACAGCTATAAATGGGGGAAGAAGAACATGAAAAAGGTTTGTGTTGTGTGTTGGTTTGTTTTTAAAAAAACACAAAACATTAAATGTTTTCCCCCACATGGAGGTAGAAGAAAACACTCAGGCTTCTTGTTGCAAAGAAGAGATTTCAGATACTGTGCTCACACAGTCTAGATAGGTGCTAAAGAGCTCCCTGGACTTGGGAAATTCTCTTCAGAATGAGGGAAAGATTTGAGGATTAAACAGTAGTGAAAAGAGAGAGAGAAAAAGAAACACGAGTTTATGAGTTCTGTAAGTTTAGAAGGGAGGGAAGGAGGAAGAAAGGAAGGAAAAAGAGGGAGGAAGGGTGGGAGGGAGGGAAGGAGGAAGGAAAGAAAGAGGGAGGAGGGAGGAAGGAGGAAGGAAAGAAAGAGAGGGAGGGAGGAAGGGTGGGAGGGAGAGAGGAAGGCCAGGAGGAAGGAAAGAGGGTGGGAGGGAGAAAGGAAGGAAAGAAAGGGAGGGAGGGAGGAAGAAAAGAGGAAGAGGGAGGAAGGGAGGAAGGGAAAAAGAAAGGGAGGGAGGGGGAAGGATTGAAGGAAGGAAGGAGAGGGAGACAGGGAGACAGGGAGGGAGGGAGAAAAGAAAGAAGATTTGTTTTCATGTTTTTCATTGTTATTGAAAACAATGATTGAAGAAGAAAAAAACTAAATTAAAAATAGTGATATTACAGAAAATACCAGTGAAATAACTGAAAATTGTTCAGTGTGCAGCTGGTCTGTAGTTTCTCGGGCATGGAGAAAGGAACATCAGAAAATGAAGTCATTACTTCCTTGTTAATATCCTTCAACAGGATCTGCCACTGTCTTATTGACTTTCTCCTAGCAAAAGCAAAGGTTGCGATGAAGTTCAAACAACCTCAGGCCAGAAAGGTCAACTCGGTGTGCCTTATGATGTTATTTCATTTAAAGTTGTTTGTTCGAAGTCAGACATTCAGCCAAATTTAGGGGTGCAGATCCTACAGTATGTTAATGAATTGAACCTCTCTCTCTTTTTTTCCCTATGTGAGGCTTTGAAAAGGGCAGTTTTCTATTTTCAGAAGTGGACCAGCAAACTGATTTTGAAGGATTTGCAAGGATATCAGGGGAAAAAGATGGTGGCCACAACCGCATAATCATGGCCACACCCAACCGCCCCCTTTTACATGCCATAAGCTCCTGTTTGAGTGCCATTTTGTTTTGGGGTTTGTTTGTTTGTTTCCTTTCTCCCTCTTCCCACCATGAGGAAGAGGAAGAGGAAGAGGAAGAAGAAGAAGAAGAAGAAGAAGAAGAAGAAGAAGAAGAAGAGGAGGAGGAGGAGGAGGAGGAGGAGGAGGAGGAGGGAGAAGGAGAAGAAGATAAAGAAGGAAGAGGAGGAGGAGAAGAAATAGAAGAGAGGAAGAGGAGGAGGAGTAGCTAGAGGAGGAGGAGGAAGAAGAAGAAGGAGAGAAGAGGAGGAGGAGGAGGAGGAGGAGGAGGAGGAGGAAGATGAATAAAAAGAAGAGAGGAGGAGAACTGAAAGCTCCTTAGTGCTCTCTGAACTGATGGTGGTTTTTTTGAAGACATTTCATGACCCAACTACATCACATCATTATTGCTAGAAGGGGTTTGCAGCATGGGAGGAGGGGGAAGAGGAAGAGGAGGATCAGGGAAAGTGCAGAAGTTATTGGAGCATGCAACGGAGCCTCCTCACTGCTTGTTGCTCTCCCTCTCAGAAATTCCAAAGTCGTATCCAAAGGGTATTTTTTCTCACTCAGCCTGAACTTCACATCTTCTCTGTCTCTCTGTCTCTCTCTCTCTGTGTCTCTCTCTCTGCCTCTCCATCTCTTTCTCTCCCTCCCTCCCTCCCTCTCCCCCTCCCTCCCCCTCCCTCTCTCTCTGTGAGAGAGAGACACTTCAAGGAAAAACAAGAGACACAAGGTTCTCAGCTGATGGTGAGATTTCTTTGAGCTTTGAGAGAGATTGGATGGGAGGGCTGGCCATGCCATTTTAACAACCACGTTAATAAATATTCAGCTCCATGCATTGGAAAGTGGTGGTGATGCAAAGCCCGTGAATCATTTATCTTCAGGAGGAAACTCATCCATCTCTTTCAGGGGAAATTTCTCCCCTCTTCCGTCTGGTGACCCTCTCTTGCCCTTGTTTGCAAATAAATACATTAAAAAAAATAGTCATTTGAATTCAAGGTATTCTGTGTAGGAGGCACCGTTGGGCAAATGTTGGGGGAAGCAAAAGCTGCCTTCTCAAAGACGGAAATCTAGGCAATCAAGAGAGGAGCCGCATTCCAACTCAATAACAAAATTACCATAAAGTGGTTCTCTTAAGAATGCCAGCCACACATTATATATGATCTTCTGTCTGTCTGTGTATTTGGGAAAGTTAAAAAAAACCTTTATTTCAAACTAAAGTATGTAATTATGCCTTCCCAGAATCTGCCTAGCAATTTCTCATTCCTTTTTCCTGAAAAATTGACTTCTGCCAAGCTCAGAGAGCACCAACGATCCCACAGTCCTCCTGCTCCACCACCTGCTCCTCCTTCTCCTCCTCCTTCCCCCAAACCCCACTCCCTTCTAGCACTGATGATGCTCCCCACCTGGGTAATTAAATGTCTACAAGAAAACAACCAAGCTCAGAGAGCACCAATGAACTCACAATCCTCCTGGAAGGACCTTGGAGGTCTTCTAGTCCAACCAAGACTTTGCTCAGGCAGGAAACCTTATACCATTTCAAATGGTTGTACAGTTTCTTCTTAAAAACTTTCAGTGTTGGAGCATTCCTAAATTCTGGAGGCAAGCCATTCCACTGATTAACTGTTCTCACTGTCAGGACATTACTTGATTAGTTTCCATCCATTGGTTTCTTGTCTTGCCTTCAGGAGCTTTGGATAATAGCATGACTCCTGTTCTTTGTGGTAGCCTCTCAAACATTGGAACCCTAATATCATGTCACTCCCTAGTCCTTCTTTTCATTAAACTAGATATACACAATTCCTGCAACCGTTCTTCATATGTTTTAACCTCCAGTCCCCTAATCATCTTTGTTGGTCTTCTCTGCACAGTTTCTGGAGACCAAAACTGGACACAGTGTTCCAAGTGTGGCCTTACCAAGACATTATAAAATGATATTAACTCTTCACGTGATCTTGATTCTATCCCTCTGTTGATGCAGCCTAGAACTGTGTTGGCAGCCCACAATTCATATATGATCCATCTGAGAACTGAGAAATCGTTGCTGAGCGCATTGGGTTGTGCTCCAAAAATTGTAAGCTTCCCTGAGTCTTCGGAGAAGGGCGGCATATAAATGTAATTTAAAAAAAAATCATATTGTTTCCTCTTACAGATCCACAAATATCTCTGCTCAAACTGTAGGTGCCTGAATTTAGATAGATAAAAGATAGAATTCTTTATTGGCCAAGTGTGATTGGACACACAAGGAATTTGTCTTGGTGCAAATGCTCTCAGTGTACATAAAAGAAAAGATACATTCATCAAGAGTCGAGAATCATCAGGTACAACACTTAATGATAGTCATAGGTACAATAAGCAATCAAATCATACTAGGAAACAGTCAATATAAATCATAAGGATACAAGCGACAAAGTTACAGTCATATAGTCACAAGTGGGAGCGGATGGGTGATAAGGAGTGATGAGAAGATTAATAGTAATAGTAGAGCAGACTTTGTAAATAGTTCAACAGTGTTGAAGGAATTATTTGTTTAGCAGAGTGATGATGGCTTTCAGGGAAAAACTGTCCTTGTGTCTAGTTGTTCTGGTGTGCAGTGCTCTATAGCGTTGTTTTGCAGGTGGGAGTTGAAACAGTTTATGTCCGGGATGTGAGGGGTCTGTAAATATTTTCACAGCCCTCTTTTTGACTCGTGCAGTATACAGGTCCTCCATGGAAGGCAGGAGAGGTAGTAATTGTTTTTTCTGCAGTCCTAATTATCCTCTGAAGTCTGTGTCTCTCTGTTGGGCTGCAGAACCAAACCAGACAGTTCTAGAGGTGCAGATGATAGACTCAATAATTCCTCTGTAGAACTGTATCAGCAGCTCCTTGGGCAGTTTGAGCTTTTTGAGTTGGCACAGAAAGAACATTCAACATTTCAACACACATGGGGAAATGAGAAACGATTTGGTGCCCCCCAAAAATCTCAAGTGGTCCTAGACTTCTTCAACATCTGATAAGAGTACCGCAGCCCCTTTGTCTTTCAAGATCGACCTTTTTTTGAGATACAAATTTAAATCCACCTGAAGGATTTCAGGTCTTCTTCTGCTTCATAATCGTATTTGATGCCAATGTTCATGTGCATCTTCTCTGTGCTGAGAGGGGATTAAGAAGCTAAATGAAAATGAATTTATCGCTGAGGCAGAAACTTCAGAGTCAGCTCATCAGCTGTGTTTTAATGAACTTGGACTCTCCCACTTAGCCAATGCTGATGAATGAGCACACAGGTATTTTTTGTTTTAACTTCGGTGACTAAATCAGGCTTCATTGAAATGAATGAGGACAGGCTGCCCACTGTTGCTTGAGCTCTGATGTTCCTCAAGGAAAAACAAAGAGATGCAATCAGAGGAAAGCTTCCAAACATAAGCAATGAAAATTGGCAGGGATGAAATGATGTAGCCCAGGGACAAATTTATGGCCTACAAGACTACAAGAAAAAGAGAGATGGGGTTGAACGTCCAAGGAGGGAGAGGTTCACCACAAAAATGGAAAGAAAATACAAGGAAAAGAAGAGGCAGTATACTGAGTATGAATATGAAATAGAATAGAATAGAATAGAATAGAATAGAATAGAATAGAATAGAATGGAATGGAATGGAATGGAATGGAATGGAATGGAATATAGAGTAGAATAAGAATAGAATAGAATAGAATAGAATAGAATAGAATAGAATAGAACAATTACTACCAACCTGCCTTCCATCAAGGACCTGTATATTGCATGAGTCAAAAAGAGGGCTGTGAAAATATCTATAGACCCTCACATCCTGGACACACATTGTTTCAACTTCTACCCTCAAAACAACACTATAGGGCACTGCACACCAGAATAACTAGACACAAGGACAGTTTTTTCCCAAGTGCCATCTCTCTGCTGAACAACTAACTACCACAACACTGTCAAATTACTTAGTAAGACTGTATTACTATTATTCTTCTAATCCTTCCTATTACCTATCTCTTCCCACTTATGACTATAACCTTGTTGCTTGTATTTTTACAATTTATATTGTTTTATTTGTTTTCCTACTAGGTTTTGATTGCGTATTAGTAACCTATGTATGATTTGATTGCTTATAGTAAACTATGACTATTACTCAGGGTTGCATCTTATGATTCTTGATGAATGAATTTTATTTTTTCTTATGTACACTGAGAGCATATGCACCAAAGGCAAATTCCTTGTGTGTCCAATCATACTTGGCCAATAAAGAATTCTATTCTATTCTATTCTATTCTATTCTATTCTATTCTATTCTATTCTATTCTATTCTACTCTACCCTACCCTACCCTACCCTACCCTACCCTACTCTACTCTACTCTATTCTATTCTATTCTATTCTATAGTAAACTATGACTATTACTAAGTGTTGTATCTTATGATTCTTGATGAATGAATTTTTATGTACACTGAGAGCATATGCACCAAAGGCAAATTCTTTGTGTGTCCAATCACACTTGGCCAATAAAGAATTCTATTCTATTCTATTCTATTCTATTCTATTCTATTCTATTCTAATCTAGAATAGAATAGAATAGAATAGAATAGAATAGAATAGAATAACAGAGTTGGAAGGGACCTTGAAGGTCTTCTAGTCCAACCCCCTGCTTAGGCAGGAAACCCTATAAACATTTGAGACAAATGTCTATCCAATCTCTTCTTAAAAACTTCCAGTGTTGGAGGCAAGTTGTTCCACTGATTAATTGCTCTATTGAGTGCAAGGAGCTGGACTATAAGACTTCCAGGTCTCTTCCAACTCTGTTACTCTGTTAATTCATGCACCTGTTCTTCATTGACCTCTGGAAGAGTGAATAGATTACCTTAAGTCTCATCAGCAGGTCTGAAGTCAAGCTCAGGGTGGATGAACTTAATGATAGATCTCCTGTGGTAGATACCTTATGTATTTATTTATTTATTTATTTATTTATTTATTTATTTATTTATTTATTTATTATTTGGTCTTATATGCCACCCTCTCTCCTGAGGGACCCAGGGCGGCTCACATAAAAACAACCATGCAAATTATAAAAGTTAAAAAAGCATTAAACCAAATTCGACCAAATAATCATTAAAACCCACTAACAAACATTTAAAATATTTAAACAACCCCACCTCAGTCCAGGCCGGCCTGTTCGAATAACCAAGTCTTTAGGCTGCGGTGGGGGGGGGCCAGTCGCAGCTCCAGGGGAAGCTGGTTCCACAAAGTGGGCGCCCCCACAGAGAAGGCCCTCCCCCTGCCAGCCGACATTGTCTAGCCAACAGTACCACACGGAGGCCCAGTCTGTGGGTGCGCACTGGGCAATTGGTATTCAATGCTGGCAGGAGATGTTCCCGCAAGTACCCCGGCCCTAAGCCAAGGAGAGCTTTGTAGGTAAGCACCAACACCTTGAATCTCACACGGAGGGAAGCCGGCAACCAATGCAGCTCGCACAGGAGGGGTGTAATATGAGAGTATCGGGATACCCCCATCACAACCCGCGTGGCTGCATTCTGCACCAGCTGAAGCCTCCACGTGGTCCTCAAGGGAAGCCCCATGTAGAGTGCATTGCAGTAGTTGATCCAGGATGTAATGAATGCATGTGTGACCATGCATAGCGCATCTCGGTCCAGGTAGGAACACAACTGGTGCACCAGGTGGACCTGGGCGAATGGCCCCCTAGCCAGGGCTCCCATCTGTTCCTCCAAACTGAGCCGTGAGTCCAGGAGGACACCCAAGTTGTGAGCCCTGTCTACGGGGGGCAACACCTCTCCCCCCAAAACCAATGATGGAACACTCTGGATCACTCGAGATGCCGGTATGCACAGCCACTCAGTCTTGGCAGGGTTGAGCAGGGTTGAGCTGGAGCTTGTTCCTCCCCATCCAAATCCGTACCGCTTGAGTACTGCATGAGTGACCGTGCGTAGCACATCTCGGTCCAGGTAGGGATGCAACTGGCACACCAGGTGGACCTGGGACGCAACTGGCACACCAGGCAGACCTTCCCCAAACAGGATATCCAGTCTGATCATGGAACACTGTATTTCTGCTCATCTGGACATCCGTATAATAGTTTTATCGATTGACCACTTCCACACCAACTGGAGCACCTAATTAAGGTGACAAAGAATTTGGGGCTGATATTTCAATCAATCAATTAGAATAGAGATGGAAATGTCCATGGAGGTCTTTTAGTCCAATCCTCAGACAGGAAACCCCATACCATCTCAGACAAATGGTTGTCCAATTTCTTCTTAAAAAATCTCCAGTGATGGAGAACCCACAATTTTTGAAGTCAAGCTGTTCCGCTGGTTAATTGTTTTTAAAGTCAGGAAATTTCCCCTTAGTGCTCCTCTCCCTGATCAGTTTCCATCCATTGCTTCTCATGTTGCCTTCAGGTGCTTTGGATGTTGTGAACCTTAGTTCCATTGTGTCATTTTTAGCAATCCCAGGTAATGATACCATTTCAGACAGGTGGGAGTCCAGTCTCTTCTTAAAAACCTCTAGTGAGGAAGCACCCACAACTTCTGAAGGCAAAGCTGCTCCACTGGTTAATTGTCCTCACTGTTAGGAAGTTTCTCCTTAGTTCCAGGTTGCTTATCTTCTTGATTAGTTTCCAACCATTGTTTCTTGTCTTGCATTTGGAAAATAACTTGACCCCCTCTTCTTTGTGGCAACCTCTCAAATACAGATAACAGATAAACAGAGTTGGAAGGGACCTTGTAAGTCATCTAGTCCAACCCCCTGCCCAAGCAGGAGACCCTACACCATTTCTGACAAATGGCAGTCCAATCTCTTCTTGAAAGTCTCAAGTGATGGCGCTCCCACAACTTCCGAGAACAACTTCTGTTCCATGGGTTGATTGTTCTCACTGTCAGAAAGTTTCTCCTTATTTCCAGGTTGAATCTCTCCTTGTTCAGTTTCCATCCATTATTCCTTGTCTGGCCTTCGGGTGCCTTGGAAAACAGTTTGACTCCTTCCTCTCTGTGGCAGCCCCTCAAATATTGGAAAACTGCTATCATGTCCCCCTGGTCCTTCTCTTTACTAGCCTAGCCAAGACCAGTTCCTGCAACCATTCACTGCAGGAACTGTTCAAATACTGGAGCACTGTTATCATGTCTCCCCTACTCCTTATTTTCTCTAGACTAGCCATAATGAATTCCTGCAACCGTTCTTCATATGTTTTAGTCTCCAGGACTTTCATCATCTTGGTTGCTCTTCTCTGCACTTTTTCCAAAGTCTCAACATCTTTTTTTTTTATAATGTGATCACCAATACTGTCACCACACTGTCTCTGACCACTGTTGAAATAACCTCAACCACTGAGCCTCTATACGTGGCTCCTATACAAGATTTTGTTATTAACCCAGCAGGCTACCAACTACATGAGATTAAGTTATTGAGACTTTGATTGAACCAAACCTCACAGGCAGATATAAAAGCTATTCATGGTTGTGATCAGGGGTGGGATTCAAAAGTCCCAGCAACTGGTTCTCTGCTTGGTTGCTGGGTGGGCATGACCATGGTGGGCATAGCCTACCGTAACTTCCAGGAGGGCTGTTTTTCACCTTCCCCAGAGTCCGGAGGCTTCCCTCGGGCCTCTGGGAGGGTGAAAACAGCCTTCCTCGCTCCTGAGGGCCTCCAGAAGGCAGAAACAAGTCTGCTTCTGGACTTCTGGAACTTCCAGTTCAGCCATTATTCACCTTCCCAAAGTCTGGAGGCTTCCCTCAGGCCTCTGGGAGGGCAAAATGGCTTCCCCTGGCTTCCGCAGGGCCTCTGGAAGCTGAAAACTAGCTTGTTTCCAGACTTCTGGAACTTCCAGTTTGGCCCATGTTTTTGTCCTCCCAGAGCCTCTGTGCACTTACCTGCATCCAAAACAAGCCACGTGGAGACTCCTGGGGGTGGTTGGGGCAGGCGGGGCAGCCAGTCGATTCAACTACCAGTACCAGATGTACATTTAACATCTGTTCACCTGAACCGGTCCAAACCGGTAAAATCCCACACCTGGTTGTGACTCCTTCTCTGGTCCTTCCCTTGACATGATCCAGCAGGAAGGGCTCTTCCACTGAGGATAAAAATAGTTTCTTTCTATTATTATTATTATTATTATTATTATTATTATGCATGAAGAGTCAGACGCGAAGAGCTTCAGTGAAGAGTTTATTAAGTGACTACAGCTCGAATGGACCCGATTTGGCTGGGCTACAGCTGCTTCTTATAGCCAGCAGCCGTAGTTGCCAGCCAATCAGAGTGCAGGGTTTCTTCCCGCACTATTTAAACCAATCCCATTTGACATTTTACAAGAACAGTTCAAAATAAACCAATAACATTTAAACCTACATACATAACTATTATTATTATTATTATTATTATTATTATTATTATTATTATTATTATTATTTCTCTCCTGAGTGAACTTAAACATGCATCCTTGCAATGTATTTGCATGCTGAAGATTATATTATTTACTTTTGCTCCAGGAGATTTTCATAGCCTGACAGCACATTACATGACAGGCAGTATATAAATATTTAAGCCAAATAAATAAAATGGTCGAGATGATTAATTTACAGATGATTTTTTCCCCTGCTGTTTTTTAGGGCAAGTCTCTTTTTTTACATTGTTTGAACTGATGAAACATTTAAGTATGTTTTGGTTGGTAGTCCATTCTGGGGGTGGGGGTGGGGGGTGGAAATGGTTGCTTTCAATAAAAGGTTAAGCCATGGCAGGAAAATCTAAGTTGAAATCCATTCTGGTGTTAAAGAGCACAAGGTGGTTCTTGGTTAATCTTTCTCACTGTCTTTGCCTTCTGGCCCAGATTAAGAAATACCCCAGTGGAGGATGGGAAGGAGAAAAATGTTTAGCAGAATAAGGGACCTTGGAGGTCTTCTAGTCCAGCCCCTTGCTCAAGCAGGAGATCCTATACCATTTCAGACAGGTGGCTGTCCAGTCTCTTCTTAAAAACCTCCCGTGTTGGAGCACCCACAACTTCTGAAGGCAAGTCGTTCCATCGATTTATTTGTGTGTGGTGGTGCAGTGGTTAGAATGCAGTATTGCAGGCTAATTCTGCTGACTGCCAGCAGTTTGATTCTGACCACCTCAAGGTTGACTCAGCCTGTCAACCTTCTGAGCTTGGTAAAATTAGGATCCAGATTATTGGGGAGAATATGCTGGCTCTGTAAAGCTGCTTAGACAGAGATGTGATGACCCGGGATGTGGCACAAAGGCAACACAGTCAGATAAGCAATAAGAGTCCCAACTTTATTATCTCCAACTTTGCCCCCAATGTCCAAGTTACCTTCCACTGGAGTAAAACTCTCCCAGGAACAGCCTTTGACTGTAGAAAATTCAGTCCAAAACAAGGTACACACAAACTGTAACTTAAAATCCAAGCAAACCAAACTGAAGTAATTAGTTTGGCAGGGCAAGAGCAGGAATTTCAGACTTGAAAACACAGCAAATCTCACACTGTTGGGAAGACACCAGGAACACAGATAAGCCATGATGATACAAGATAAAGTCATGTTTGCTCTCAACGGCCTTCTGCACGTAACTTCCTGTTTTTAATACACTGTGTTCCCAGCTGCAGCTAATGAAGGGAATCAGGGCCCTTTCCTCCCCTGTAAGCCATGCAACCCACATTGCTTTCTTCTCCGTTCCTCCCTGCATGCCCTAGGATGAAGAGGGGGTGGGCCTGGGTTTTCCTCTGAATTCCCTTCCCTTGTTCTACCTCTTCCCTGCTCTGCCCAGCTGGACTTTGCCCCCCAGTTTCTTCCACAGAAATGGAACCACACTCCCACTCCCTGTCAGCTGTTTGGTTTCCTCCTTCAAGTCAGATTCTGACAGGGGCATGACAGAAGCACTATATAAGTCTAAATACTATTATTATAGCTTATGATTTATGATGAATGTATTTTTACAATGACTATGGTCATGATTTATCACTTATTGCTTGTATGTGCACTGAGAGCTTATGAACCAGAGACAGATTCCGTGTGTCTAATTGACCAATAAAGAATTCTATTCTATTCTATTCTATTCTATTCTATTCTATTCTATTCTTCATTCCAATATTCTATTCTATTCTATTCCATTTTCTATTCTATTCTATTCCTATTCCTATACCATTCTATTCTACATTTATTTTTATAGTGCTAATGCTGTGTGAGAGTTACATCTGATCTTTCTTCCAGAAAATGAAGAATATTTTCCCATTTTCTCAACAAAAATCACAGGTTGGTCTTAGAGAGACTTGACTGGTCCAAAACTACCATGGATAGGGGGAGAATCTGAGCTTTCCTAATCCTAAGGAAACGGCTATTTATTTATTTATTTATTTATTTATTTATTTATTTTATTTTATTTGTCCAGCGATTATAAGACAACAGGTATAAGTATAAACATAGTTATGAATACATGAAATGGATACATATAAGAAAAAGAAAAAGTAGGACAGGGATGGTAGGCACATTGGTGTGCTTATGCATGCCCCCTACAGACCTCTTAGGAAAGGGGTGAGATCAGGGGACAGTCTAAGGTTAAAGTTTTTGGGGTTTGGGGAAGAAACCACAGAGTCAGGTAGAGTATTCTAGACATTGATCACTCTGTTGCTGAAGTCGTATTTCCTGCAATCAAGTTTGGTGCGGTTTACCTTGAGTTTGTATCTATTATGTGCTCTTGTATTGTTATGGTTGAAGCTGAAGTATTCATTGACAGGCAATATATAATTTTATGTACTATACTTAGATTGGACCAAAGGCGGCATAGTTCTAGGTTGTCTAGGTCTAAAATTTCAAGTCTGGTAGCATAAGGTATTCTGCAACAAATAGAGGAGTGGAGAACTCTTCTTGTGAAATATTTCTGGACTTTCTCAACTGTATTAATATCAGATACATAATGTGGGTTCCAGGCTGATGAGCTGTATTCAAGTATTGGTCTAACAAATGTTTTGTATGCTCTAGTTCAGTGGTTCTTAACTCATGATATCGCCCAAGGCGATTTTGTTTTTCAGGGGCGATAGAACAAAAGGGCAATGTGGGGTGAAGAAATGGAAGGGGCGATATGGGGTGATGGAAGGAGATATATTGGGAGGGAGAGAGAGAGAGAGAAGCAGTGGCACGCGTGCCGTGCCGTTCGACCACACCCTTTCGCCTGCTGGCCCCTTGGCCTTGGGGATGCTAAGAGACAGGGTGTCGAATGAAGCCACAGCGACATAACACCACTTTTTCGGGCGTTATAGTCAATGGGTGTGCATGAACGCCCCCGCCTCTTAGCTACTCTGCTGGCCCCTTGGGGACGCTAAGAGGTGGCAGGGCGGTTCAAGCTGCCAGCCCTGCACATTCACCCATTGACTAGTAACGCCCGAGCCGGCGCCCAATGTGGAAGAGGTGGTGCTTATGTGCCGCGTGCGTTGACATGCGCCACCTTAGCGTCCCCAAGGCCAAGGGGCCAGCAGAGGTGCTAAGGCAGCAGGGGCATTCGCCGGCCGGCTCTGCTGTTTCATCCATTTTGGTGCCGGCTCTGGAGCATTACTACAGTCAGTAGGTGAACCTGCAGGGCCAGCGCAGTTTCACCCATTTTGGCACCGGCTCTGGAGCGGTGCTACAGTCAATGGGTGAGCCTGCAGGGCCGGCACCTTGAACTGCCGCCTCTTAGCCCCTCTGCTGGGGACGCTAAGAGGTGGCAGGGGGCAGTTATGTTGGGGAGGGGGCGATGACAACTTCCTCAATGGCTCAAGGGGGCGATTCTTTCAAAAAGGTTAAGAACCACTGCTCTAGCTAGTAGTGTGATATTACCAGAGAAAAAGCTACGCAGGATTCGGTTAACAACTCATTTTGTACCACTCTGACCAATAAATGAGAAGCTGATAGTTTTGGCTTTTATGAACAGAAAGCCAAGGTACTCACAAATATGATTGTTTGTAGATTTTTGTTTAGAAAGTAATTGTGGAAATTTCCTGCAGCCTCGCTAGATAGACAAAACCAGAAGATGTTTAGCACTATGCTTTATTGAGATAAAATATATGAGAATCTTCTTCTCCTTCCTCTTGACCTTCCCCTTTTTCTTTTTCCTTTTCTTCTTCTATCTCCTTCTCCTTTTTTCTCCTTGTCTTTGACTTTCTCTTTCTTTGTTTTTCTCTGCTTTTCTTTTTCTCTTTCTTTCCTTTTTCTCTTTTCCTTCTTTTTCTTTCTCCTCCTCCAACTCTTTCTCTTCCCTCCTCCTCCTTCTCATCATTATTATTTTGATGAGAGCCATTGAAACTTATCAAAGTTCTGGCTCCCCTTTAATCTTAGGCATTGTTTATTATTATTGCCTTTTCAATACTAATGTGGACTGAAGTGTCTGGCATAGCATTATCTCCATTAGGACCAAGGGGAAATATGCCTTTTTCAATTTGCCAGTGGTACCTCATGCAAGAACTGGGGGGGGGGACAGAAGATTCAATTATGCACTATGCCTAATGTATGTGTGTTTTCATGATTTGTATTGATTCACTGACATGACGGATTGGTTATAAATTGGCTGATATATTGGCTTGTAAATGAGATAGATTGGATTGCTGAACAGGGTGAGCTGCAATATTGAGTGGGGGAGGAGGTTTGGCATTGTGTTTGTGTATAGAAAAGCAAATTATTCAGGGTTGTTATTTGGGTTTGTTTTTTTTTTTGGCTTCCCATGCCTTCTCATGGGGCTTAATCCTGTGTTCTGCATAGCCAAAGATGAACAAATGCAATTATTCTATTTTCTATCTCCCCAATGAAAAAGCACCGCATGTTCAAAGAATTGAATTTATTTTCTGCAGATAAAGCATGGTGCATGAAATAAACTCAGAAGTTGACGTCCATTTTAATTCCGGCCTTGTTTGTCATGGAAGAAGAAATTTTTGAAAGGCAATATGATGGCTGGAATAGCTGACCTAGAGAAAAAAGACTGTAAGTTGGACAGGGGTGACGGCTTAGATGAAATATCAGCAGGAATCTTTGATGGATGACCAATTAAGATTTCCTGAAGTATGGAAATGTGCACCTCCCATCGGCGGACAGCACATATGGAAATCCAAATGAAAACCTGCATGGGATTGTGAGAAGGATCAGATGTTGTATCTATACAAATATCCTAGGAACTGGATTTTGGCAGAATCTATTGCAAATTGGAAGCCATTCAACATTGCTTTGAGAGTCGGGCAGCCATGTAAGTCAGATCAATCAATCAATATGGAAATTGACAGGCCACAGGCAAACAAGTTGAAAGAAACCTATAATATATTATTATAATATAATGCAGTGTTTCTCAACGTTGGCTAATTGAAGATGTGTAGACTTCAACTCCCAGAATTCTATAGCTATGCTGGCTGGAGAATTCTGGAAGTTATTATTATTATTTATTAGACTTGTATGCCGCTCTCTCCCTAAGGACTCAGGGCGGCTCACAGAATAAAAAATACAATACAATAGGTTAACTAAAAAATAATTAAACAGTTGAAGTTGACATATCTTCAAGTGGCCAATGTTGAGAAACACTGTTATGTAAGAAATTTATAAAACCTTGGTAAGACCACACTTGGAATATTGCATCCAGTTTTGGTCACCATGCCATAAAAAAGATGTTGAGACTCTAGAAAGAGTGCAGAGAAGAGCAACCAGGATGATTAGGGGACTGGAGGCTAAAACATACAAAGAACAGTTGCTGGAATTGGGGATGTCCAGTCTAATAGCAATAATAATAACACTTAGACTTACATACTGCTTCACAGTGCTTTCCAGCCTCTCTACAGAGTCAGCCTATTGCCCCCAACAATCTGGGTCCTCATTTTACCCACCTCGGAAGGATGGAAGGCTGAGTCAACCTTGAGCCTGGTGAGATTCGATCTACCCAAATGCAGGCAGCCAGCAGAAGTAGCTTGCCGTACTGCATTCTAACCGCTGTGCCACTGTGCTCTGGAAGAAAAGGAGTAACACAATAGCAGTCTTCCAATGTTGAAGGGATGCCACAAAGAAAAGATTCAGTATTCCAGGTGTGGCCTTACTAAGGCTTTATAAAGCGGTACTAATACTTCACGTGATTTTGATTCTTTGCCTCTGTTTATACAACCAAGGATTGTATTAGCTTTTTGGGCTGCTACTGCACACGGCTGGCTCATGTTTAAGTGATCGTCGGCTAAGACTCCAAGGTCCCTGTCACAGTTAGTGTTTTTGAGCCAGGTTTCCACCTTATCTATACTTGTACCCTTGATTTTTTTCCTGCCCAGGTGTAAAACCTTGCTTTTCTCCATCATTCTGGAACCGAACCTGAAAAATGATGCTCAGGTCGTTTTTACCATGCGTGTGAGCACCCAACCATGTTTATTTTGGTCTGTTTGGCTGCGAGATTACAAATTCTCAGTTTTGAATCAACAGGAGACATCTTGAACAATTTCCAGAGCTTTAGTGACTTCTGCAAAAGCCAGCACCTTGCCCTCTTCTGGGTAGAGGCACAAGGGCAATGAGACAAATGATTGTAGAGAGTTTTATACACTCAAGACTGCAAAACCTCCCACCTTCATCACTGCCCCATTGGTTAAAATGAGCATCAGAAGATTCTCAGGTGCTTTTTAGGATGATGCCTGGGTTCACAGTCTCACTCCACAGTAACATGCTTAACAATCATTTACTTAACATTTGCTTAATAGCTGCTACATCCTGCCGTGTTTACACTAACTAGTATCTTTTCTGGGTCATCATGACAACTATCCTCAAATAGACTTCTGCTTAAGCTTATGCTGAATGGATTTCATCTCGTCAGCACTTCTGTCTGTGTAAATGTTTCACTGAGGTATTTGAGGTTATATAGAAGAGAAACATATAGAAGAGAAATACGTTGATCCTTTTACATTTTTCTTTTACAGGAATAATTATTTCTTCTTTTTTACTTCTCACATTGGCCACCTTCTGGGCACCACTGCTAATTGTGGTGGTTCCAAACATGACCTTTTGTTAAGCGACGAGCAATTTACAAGCAGAGGTGAACCTGAAAGGTTAAGGCACCAGCTTTAATTAGCCTGCCCCGCCATAGGACATGACAACATTCCCCTCCCGCTTCTACATTGCAGATTAAAAAATAATAATAACGTATTCCTGGGTTGCAAGGTAATTGACAATCCCTGTCAGCTTTCTATCATCTCTTAATAACAAGTGTCAGGGTAAATACAACACAAGATAATTGAATCAGCAAAGTATAAAACCTTGGTATGTCTCACCGGCTAAAAGATCAGAGACAACTCCGTCTATACGGGGGAAGGCCTAATTATATCATAAAATATAATAATGGGAATATTATCAAGCTTTCCCCTGTTTAATTTGTTTTCTCTCTCTCTCTCTCTCTTGTAAATTCCCTGCAGTGTCTACTACCCTCATTGTGGAGCAGACAACGTTGTGCTTGTCTATAACAGGGGAAGGATGTTACTTTTTTTTATCTGGGCTTTCTTGTGCGTGTTGCGAAACGGAGGTGAAAATAGAATGCTACTGATAACTTGCAAAGGTGTGCAGGCTTGCCTGGGATTTTCAGGGGAAAGCATTGTCTAATTCATTGCATGTAATCTTAGAAACAATTGTCTTGTCTTCTTCTCCGCTAGCATGGGGTGCCTGCACATATAGAAAGGGGAGGTGGGTAAGGGTTGTCACCCTGACCTCATTGCACGGAGGTTGTATGTTGTGTAAATGTGTGTGTAAAGTTGTGCCCTTGGCGTGATGCCTCATCGCTGTGTTCTATTGCGTGGGTATATCAACATGCTAGCTGGATACCTGTACTTCCCTACAAAACTATGTGGTCGGGCTTAGTTTTTGGGGAGGAAAATAAGGGGGAAAAAATTCTGTCTCTGCCTACCAGCATCCATCGGTATTCATCTGGTTAGCATCCTGTCAGTGTGTGAGAGAGTTGAGGGCTGTTTGGAAACTGAAACAGTATTTGCTGTGTGAGCAAGAAGGAGACGGCAAGGAGCCTGGGCGTGGCTTAGCTCAACTGTTCTGGACTCAAGCTGCTTGGTTCTGTGAAACTGAAACTGAAACTGAAATTCCTCTCCTCTGCTTGTGTTTTGCATTTGGGACATTTTTTTTCAGGTGGGGAGGGGGAGTAGAACCCCTTAGCATCAGAGCGTGTTAATAATAATAATAATATAGGAAATACTAATGCTCTGATGGTCATTTCGAAAAGTCCTCTCTTAGTGAGCACCTAGAAGCCAAGAGGGACATAGGTGCCAAATTGGTATTCAGCTTTGTTCGGGTGTTTTCCCATGTCTTTATAGTTGTGCTTTTAAAGTTGTAGCGGCAGAATCTCATCTGCCATCATCAGGCTTGTGTATTGGGTTCGTCTGTGCGTCAGGCTTTCGCAGCTGTTTCTGTTTTAAATTTGGTGCTAGCCTCGTGCTTTGTTAGAATGGTTTTTTCTTAATCCTGATTGGTTGGGAGTCTTGGTCTGTGTTTATTGGTCTTGGAGTTTGTTGTGTTCTGCTTGATTGGTGTTTCTAGTATCTTCTGTCTGTTTTGTAGCATTTTTTTGTCCTGATTGGCTGGCAACATTGTGTTTCGTGTATTGGGGGCTTTTAGCGCTCGGCTTCGAGTGAATGGCGGGCTATCGTTTAAAACAGAAATTTAAAACAGAAACGGCTGCAAAAGCCTGACGCACAGACGAACCCAGTACACAAGCCTGATGATGGCAGGTGAGATTCTGCCGAAACGTCGCTACAACTTTAAAAGCACAACTATAATGATGTAGGAAAATACCTGAACAAAGCTGAATACCATACATATAAATACCGCGAAAACTTAAGAAAACATATATATATGTATATGTATATGTATATGTATATGTATATGTATATGTATATGTATATGTAGGTCTTGGTGTATTCGGGTCTTGTCCCGTGTAAGATTGAGAATACCTTGGCAACATTTCGACGAAATCTCATCCGTCATCTTCAGGCTGGTGTCTTCAGCTTCGTTCTCCTGGGAGAAGTGTATATGTATATGTATATGTATATATGTAGGTCTTTGGTCATTCGGGTTTTCTTCCATGTAAAATTGGAAGTATCTGGGCAACGTTGACGAAATCTCATCCGTCATCTTCAGGCTGGTGTCTTCAGCTTCATTTGCAGGTAAGCAGAGAACAAACCCACTCCTTCCTAAAACTGATGATATTACCTAGTTGGGTAATGAAACATCTGCAAGAAAACAACCAAGCTCAGAGAGCCTCAAGGACTCCATGATTAGCATACAAAAATAGATGCACAGTTTCCTTGCTCCAAACTTTGCAGGGCATGTTGTGAGAGCTGCACCTTTCTCCATTCAGTTTTCTTGTAGGTGCAGTTCCTTAAGTTCCTCAGTAGAAGATCCCTCAGAACTACTACAACAGGGGTGCCAAACTCAATTTTATTGAGGGCTGTATCAGGGTTGTGTTTGTCCTCGGGGGGCGGTGCATAGGTGTGGCTGGGGTGGGCGTGGCCAGTGTTTGTTTTGCTAGCACTCTGCCAGCGAAAAAAGGAGCTCGAGAGGACCATGCACGGCCCTCCCAAGCTCCATTTTGGCTGCCATGGCCTCCTCCAGCACTCTTGGAGCTCACACGCACCCCTCCTGAGCTCCGTTTTCACTTGCAGAGTACTGGAGCAGGCTGTGGAAGCCAAAAAGGTGCAGCTTCCCGACTTCATTTTTTGCTGGCAGAAGCACTGCGGGCCAGTCCTTCTCTATTTCCAGGGTGGCCCCATGGGCGAGATCTAAGCACTCCATGGGCCAGATCTGGCCCATGGGCCTTGAGTTTGATACTCCTGTACTACAAGGAGATGATGTTCAGGCCATAAATGTTTCAGGAAAATGTTCTTCTCTATCTCTCTATCTCTCATCTCTCTATCTCTATCTATCTATCTATCTATATCTATCTATCTATCTATCTATCTATCTATCACTTCTATCATCTCCATCTCTATCTATCTCCATCTCTG
Organism: Naja naja; assembly: GCA_009733165.1. Taxonomy (NCBI): domain Eukaryota; kingdom Metazoa; phylum Chordata; class Lepidosauria; order Squamata; family Elapidae; genus Naja; species Naja naja. The sequence continues at coordinate 217,816,810 of CM019150.1, read as the reverse complement.
TCTCCGTCTCCGTCTCCATCTCTATTTCTATTTCCATCTCTATCTCTATCTCTTTAACTCTATCATCTCTATTATATCATCTATTCCATCCATTCTCTCTCATTATCCTCTATCTTTCTCACCTCCGTTTCCATCTCCATTCCATCTCTATCTTATCTTTATCTTCTATTCTTTAACCACATCTCTGTTATCTCCATCCATCTCTCTCTCTTTATCATCTCCACCTCTATCTCCCTTCATTTCTCATTCCTCCACTCTATCTCTATCTGAAAGCCCCAGATAAGATAATATGCTCATCCTGAAAGTGGGACTCCCCCCTCCCACACATCTCAGTAGCTTATTGTCCAAGGACTATTGGAGGAATACTTTCTTCTCAACTGAGAATGAGAATGTGGATGTTTTTCTGGGATTTATCTTCAGTGCTAGAAAGATCGAAAGGAAATCTAACAGGTGCTAATCTGGGAACAACTTTATGCCAATTTCTTCCCTTGTTAACATTCCTTCTCTGTTTCTTTCTCTCCCCTTCTCTTTGTGTTGGTATTTCTGTGCCTGCTGGGTCCTTGAGGAATATTTGAGAGAATATTTGTAGCAAACTAGGGAAACCTTGGTGGTCACTGAGCTTGCTTGTTTTCTTGCAGATGTTTCATTACCCAACCAGGTAACATCATCACTATTTAGAAGAGAGTGGAGTTTGCCCTCTATACACCAGTGGTTTGCCCTGGCACGCTGAGAATGGTCTTGTGGTTGTTTGATTTTTGTTGTTAGTTGCAAAGTCATGTCCGACCCATTGTGACCCCATGGACAATGTTCCTCTGGGCCTTCCTGTCCTCTGCCATCTTCTGGAGTCCATTTAAGCTCACGCTGACTGCTTCTGTGACTCCATCCAGCCCTCTCATTCTCTGTCATCCCCTTCTTCTATTGCCCTCAATCTTTCCCAGCACTAGTCTCTTCTCCAGGGAGTCCTTCCTTCTCATCAGGTGGCCAAAGTCTTTGAGTTTCATCTTCAGGATCTGGCCTTCTAAAAAGCAATCAGGGTTGATCTCCTCTAGGACTGACTGGTTGGATCACCTTGTGGTCCAAGGGACTCGCAGGAGTCTTCTCCAGGTTGTTGCTAACACCACTGATGTTACCTAGTTTGGGTCATGAAACCACTGCAAGAAAAACAGCCAAGCTCAGAGAGAGCCCCTCATTTCAACCCTGAGCTACAAATATTCTCCTTTATTTCCACGCCCGTTAACGTGACCACAGATAACAACTTTCCGACCCCTGATCAGCCATTGTTAGATCAGCAGAAATCCTTACTCCTTGTAGATTGCAATATGAAGCTTCTGCAAGGGTTAATGGCAGCATCGCTAGGAATGAAAACCCTACCGTATTTTCAAAAAAAAAAGCAGGCAAATAAACTTGCCACTTTGATACGCCTACAGTGAAAGACCTAATTTCACAGTGCCCAACAGTGGCAAACAATACAGAAGAAGAAAAAACCCAACTCCACAGCCCAACACCCAAACATTCATGATTCTTTTAAAATACAACCTTGCCAACATTCCTTGACAAATTCCTGAGGTTTTTAAAATTTGTTTTGCCTATTTGCTTGAGGGTGGGGGGGGTGTCTTTTGGTGTCCTGGGGTCACCTCTGCAATCTGACATGGCAGTAGTTTAATGAAAACAGTATTTCACAAGGAGGGGCACAAACACAGCCACCGACAACCCAAGATAATTACTAGCAATTCCTGCTGGAAGGGAATATATATATATTATTTATTTATTTTATTTATTTTATTTTATTTTATTTGGACTTGTATGCCGCCCCCTCTCCGAAAGGACTCGAGGCGGCTCAGAACTAAAATACAAACAATAAATACTTTAAAAAAGAATTAAACCCAACAAGCCCTATAAGTAAAATCAATTTAACCCCCCCCAAGAGGTCAGTCCAGCCCGGCCTGCAAGTTTTCAGATCATGGCAGAAAGAACGGAGATCAGGAGCCAAATGGAGCCCCAAGGGTAGTTGGTTTCACAAGGCGGGAGCCACTACAGAGTAGGCCTTTCCTCGGGGCACCGCCAGCCGACACTGTCTTGTGGACAGCACACTGAGAAGTCCCAGTCTGTGCGCTCGCACAGGGCGATTGGCATTCGATATTGGCAGGAGACGCTCCTGCAAATACCCCGGACCCAAGCCATGAAGGACTTTGAATGTTAATACTGTTAAGTCTGCATGAAGAGACAGACGCGGAGTGCTTCAAGCTCTTAGTTTATTAGTGACTACAGCTCAGAACGGACCCAATTTGGCTGGGCTGCAGCTGCTACTTATAGCCAGCAGCCGCAGTTGCCAGCCAATCAGAGTGCAGGGTTTTCCTGCACTTTTTAAACCAATCATTTCCAACATTTTACAAGAACAGTTCAAACTAAACCAATGACTTCAAACCTACATATGTAACAAATACCAACACCTTGAACCTCACCTGGAGGGCAGCTAGCAACCAATGCAGCTTGTGCAGGAGGGGCGTAACATGGGAGTACCAGGAAACTCCCATCACAACCCACGCAGCCGCATTCTGCACCAGTTGAAACCTCCAGATGGTGTGCAAGGGCAGTCCTAAATTGAGAGCATTGCAGCAGTCGAGTCGGGATGTGACAAGTGCATATGTATATGTATATGTACATGTATATGCATATGTATATGTATATATATGCAGGTCTTGGTGTGTTCGGGTCTTTTCCCGTGTAAGATTGAGAATATCTTGGCGACATTTCGACAAGGTCCCACTCACCATCTTCAGGCTGGTACTTTTGGCTTCGTGCTTGTTTCTTTCGTGCTGGTACTTTTGGCTTTGTGAATGTTTCATGTACTTTCCAAAAAATTGGGGATGCACTATGTGTATTTGCAGTACTGCTTGGCCTTGAAAGAGCAGGATTTTCCTTAGAATTGTAATTAATGAGGAAGAACCTAAGATGGAACAAACCTGGATGGAGGCCATAAAACAGGTGATTCACCCATCTCCACAGAGCCCACATAAGCTACATAAAGTGGTTTGCCAGGAGCTAAATCAAGCTCGGTTTGTTTATTCTGGCAAGGAGAAATAAGGCTTCTTAATTTGCCTGTGGGTTGTCTTGCAGGACAGCTTAAATGCCGCATGTTGGTTTTGGCTGCCTAAATAATTCAGATTTTACACTCCCATCTTATGCCATGCTCGAGCTACAAAATTTACAAAGCTCCCCACAATTCCTACCAAGTCTTATCCTTGAGGCTTTCTATAAACAGTAGCTAAGAGGAGGCCAAAAAAAAATTAAAGGGTCTGTTTTGCATAACCAAATAAGTTCCGAACCACCAGATGATTCAACTGCATGATGGGACAAGAGAACAAAGGGTTAGAAGGGACCTCTGAGATCTTCTAGTCCAACCCCCTTGCTCAAGCAGGAGACTCTGTACCATTCTTGACAAATGTCCAGTCTCTTCTTGAAAACCTCCAGTGATGGAGCACCCACAATTTCTGAAGGTAAGCCATTCCACTGCTTAATTGTTCTCAGCATGAGGAAATTTCTTCTGGGTTGGTCCTCTCCTTGATAAGTTTCCATCCATTGCTTCTTCTCCTGCCCTCAAGAGCTTTGGAGAATAGGTTGAAACCTCCCCCTCTTCTTTGTAGCAGCCCCTTTGATGTTGGAAGACCCTAGAACTATTGGAACACCATCACTGTTTAAAGTTGGTGTTACAGATATTAACTTGTGGATCTTGCTCTAAAATAGGGTTTCTCCTCCTTATTATCATCTAAAGATGTGTGTTTCAACTCCCATAATTCTTCAGTCAGCCTGCTGTCCAGGGAATTCTGGGAGTTGAAATCCACACCTCTTAAAGAGGCCAAGGTTGAGAAACAAAACATTGGCTGTTGAGTGTTGACCTGATTTCCTTTGGTTGCTAAGTTTCTCTTGACTGTCTTCCATGGGTAGTTCCTAGGCAATTTTAGATGTTTGGACATGCTGCCTGGGGAATTCTGGGAGTTGAAATCCACACCTCTTAAAGAGGCCAAGGTCGAGAAACACTGCTCTAAAAATCAGCTGTTGAAGTGTTGACTTGATTTGCTTTGGTCGCTAAATACCTCAGCTGCCTTCCATGGATAATTCCTAGACAATTTTCAGTTGCTTGAGCATGCTGTCCAGGGAATTCTGGGAGTTGAAGTCCACACCTCTTAAAGAGGCCAAGGTTGAGAAACAAAACATTGGCTGTTGAGTGTTGACCTGATTTCCTTTGGTTGCTAAGTTTCTCTTGACTCTCTTCCATGGGTAGTTCCTAGGCAATTTTCAGATGCTTGGATGTGCTGTCTGGGGAATTCTGGGAGTTGGAGTCCACAACTCTGCAGGTTGGCTTAATTGGGAAACACAGCTTCAACTCCTGGATGGATGACCTCCTCTTGAAAAAAAAATGCCACTTTTCTGCTGGTGTTGATTAGGCCTCACTAAAAACAGATCATTAGAAGAGAAATTAGCAAGCTGGAGAGAGAGGCAGCCTCTCTGAGCTTCAATAGCTTCATTCCTAATCAAGTGTTTTCATATGCTGGGCTCTCATAAATCATTCTGAATTTCATTTCAACTAAAAAAAAGCAAAAAACAAATCCTGTATGAAATTTTTATTCATTTAGGCAAGGAGAAAGAGAGAGAGAGAGAGAAATATTCTGAGCTATTTGTTAGAGAGATGTGTTACCACCTGACAATGCTGTCTCTTTATATTGTTTCATGGAAGGTTTTAATTGCATCAATTTATTACCAGCCTGCCCTGCAAGACGTAGACAGTGGAGGCTCATCTTTGAGTTTCATTTGCGTTCATCACAATAGGCCACCATGACACTGTGCTTGCATTTTTTAAAAGACAAAAAATGACACGAAGGGCCACCAAAATAAACAGGAAGTCCTTGATTTATAACCGTAACAACTGAGTTTGGAATTAAGTTATGGTGGTCACATTAAGTGAGTCACCATGTAACCATGCCTTCTTCTTTAATGACTTTTCTGCAATGCTTGTTAAGTGAACATTGTGTTCATTCAGCAAGCTCCGTGGTGATTAAACAAACCCATTTTCTTCAATGGGTGATTTATGGTACTCCAACACTGGAGGTTTTTAGGAAGGGATTCGATGGCCATTTGTCAGAAATAGTGCAGGGTTTTCTGCTTGAGCAGTGGGGTGGACTAGAAGACCTCCATGGTCCCTTCCAACTCTGTTACTCTGAAAACTTTCTTTCCCTCATGGGGCTAAGATATCTTTTACACACTGGTTGTCCAATCTGGGATTCTTCCTCCTGTCTCAAGATCATCCCCACATACCTTTACAAAGGTACTGATGTGATCCAGGCCTTCAGGAGTGGAAGAAGCAACGGATGGAAACTAATCAAGGAGAGAAGCAACCTAGAACTAAGGAGAAATCTCCTGACAGTGAGAACAATTAACTGCTTACCTCCAGAAGTAGTAGGTGCAGGTGTGGGATTCAATTTTTTTAACAACCGGTTCTGTGGCCATGGCTTAGTGGTCATGTGACTGGGTAGACGTGGCTTGGTGGTCATGTTATTGGCTGGGTGTGGCCAACTCAATATCACTCACATCCACGATCTCCTCGCCTGGCCTCTCATGACTGTGGGGATGCTGCAACAGTTGTAAGTGTGTGAAAATGGTCATAAGTTTTTTCAGTGCCATTGTAACTTTGAATGGTCACTCCACACAAGCAAAGTACCAGCAAAGGAGGAAAAAAAAACCTCTAGAGATGCTCCTGAGACAGGAAGTCTAGTCCTGCCAAGAATGTAATAAGGGTTAATGGAAAGGCAGTTTCTGTAAGCAACACCAGAATGTTTCCTTCCTGCCTTCCTTACAGGATTAGGCCAGCTAATTTCTTCTAACAACCGGTTATCTGAACTGCTTAGAATGTTAACAACCGGTTCTAGCGAATAGGTGCGAACTGGTAGAATCCACCCCTGAGTAGGTGCCCCATTATTGGAGGTTTTCAAGAAGAGATTGGACAACCATTTGTACAAAATGATATAAGGTCTCTTCTTGAGCAGGGGGTTGGACTACAAGACCTCCAAGGTCCCTTCCAACTCTGTTATTCTGTATTCTGTATATTCTGTACCTTCTTTATCTTACTAAATTGGATGATGTCAAAGCCTTGGTTGAGCATAGGTGGAAATGGTCAGCATCCACAGATCACTCTGGCCAGGGGTGTGATTCAACCATTGTAACAACCAGTTTGGTGAGCCAAACACGTGCTCCAACATTAAAAATCTAATACTTACCTTCTACAGCAGCCCTGTGAAGAAAACAGCTGAGGCATGGCAAACCTCAGTCACAGAATCTGCTGCCTAAAACAATGAAATAAACCACAGGAAAGTGGGTAGGGCCAAATGTTCAGAACTACCACCTGAACTAGTCCGAACTGGTAGAATCCCACCCCTGATTCTGGCATGCATGGCAGACTGTAATTTAGAAATGAATTTACAATACAATGAAGGTCCCTTCCAACTCTGTTATTCTGTATTCTGTATATTCTGTACCTTCTTTATCTTACTAAATTGGATGATGTCAAAGCCTTGGTTGAGCATAGGTGGAAATGGTCAGCATCCACAGATCACTCTGGCCAGGGGTGTGATTCAACCATTGTAACAACCAGTTTGGTGAGCCAAACACGTGCTCCACATTTAAAAAAAAAATCTAATACTTACCTTCTACAGCAGCCCCTGTGAAGAAAACAGCTGAGGCATGGCAAACCACTCAGCCGCGTGAATCTGCTGCGCTCTAAAACAATGAAATAAACCACAGGAAAGTGGGCAGGGCCAAATGTTCACCAGAACTACCGGTTCACCTGAACCAGTCCGAACTGGTAGAATCCCACCCCTGATTCTGGCGTATGGCAGACTGTAATTTGGAATGTAAGAAAAGCAACTGTCCAGTTAGCAAATCCAGAAAAAGATACTCCTGGGACATTATTTTTACCAAAGCATAAGCTTTACTGAATAAGCCACATTGGCACAGAAGAAGCAAAACCAGCACTGGGTTTCCCATGGAAAAGGAAGCATCCTTAATTCCACCTTTTTCCCTACGGACCACCCACATTCCAAAATGCCCACCGATCACACGTGTTCATTTTGCTACGGGAAACAGTCTGCAACACTACAGCATCTGCTAGGTGTGTCCTTGGGATGCCAGCAGTGTCACACAGTGCCGATGGATGCTTGAATGCCCTTCTCCCTGCTTGCATTCCAACCACTCCTCTCCCTGTTTTTTGTCAAGCTGAGAGCGAAGAAGAAATGTAGGGGAAAGTGAGACCCAGTCTTGACACCAACAGTCAAAAGCAAGAATTTGAGGGGGGGGAGGGAATGAGGAAAAAGCATAACTCTGAATTGTAGGAAATCAGGAGTCAGGGCAGTTAAATGAAGACAAGTTTACAGCAATCTCTACAAGAATCTGAGCTACTGACGGTCAAAATTAGCAGTTGATAAAAGTCAATGGAATTCAAGGTGGCGTGAATGTAGTTCTCTTGTGGGTGTGAAGGGACTCGAGACTGATGATGGGCTTGAACCCTCACTCAGGCTCATCCTGGTCATCTCCTACAATAGATCTGTTGGACACAAGCAACCAGAACCACTCATGAATAAGTCGAAGTGGATATTCTATTGTTGATTACCTATGTGACAAGAATCTCTCCAGGCCCTCAGCCTTCCCTTGGAAAATGGCAAATATAATTTAAGGGTTTGATCTTGTATGGTTTTTCCCCTAAATTGACTCCAAGACAGGGTGGGGCTGTTGGGGGTTCGCAAGGGTTCAGGAGAGCCCCTAGCTCAGGTTCTGCGCAGTTTGGAGAACCTCCAAACCCCACTCCTGTCTGGCCCTGCCCACCCCACCCTGTCCCTCCCAGGAATCCCCACGTGGCCCATTTTGGATCCCAGGTAAGTGAAGGGCTCATGTGGAGGCTTGGAGAGGGCAAAAATGGGCCTCCCAGAAGTTTGGGAAGGCCAAAAATGGGTCCATTTCTGCTTCCAGAGCCCCCGGAACCCAGGAGAGGAAAGTCAAGAGACTTGAGGAAAGCCTCCAGAGCCCAGGAAGGGCAAAAACACCCCCCCTCATGGTGCAGGAGACCGACTAGGCCATGCCCACCATGGCCATGCCCACCCACCAACCTGGCAGACAACATTTTGCTATAATTTTTGAAGTCCACCACTGCTCCAAGATGGAATGTCTCTTTACTGTCTCTAGAATACTCTTCCCTAGAGTACTCCTTCTTTCTTTCTTTCTTTCTTTCTTTCTTTCTTTCTTTCTTTCTTTCTTTCTTTGTCAATCACTTACAAGATAATAGGTATAAGTATAAACATAATTATGAATACATGAAATGGATACATATAAGAAAAATAAAAAGAAACAATAGGACAGGCCACGGTAGGCACGTTGGTGCACTTATGTTAAAGTTTTTGGGGTTTGGGGAAGAAACCACAGAGTCAGGTAGAGTATTCCAGACATTGACCACTCTGTTGCTGAAGTCGTATTTCCTGCAATCAAGTCTGATGCAGTTTACCTTGAGTTTGTATCTATTGTGTGCTCTTGTATTGTTATGGTTGAAGCTGAAGTATTCATTGACAGGTAGGACATTGCAATGTATGATTTTATAGACTATACTTAGGAAAGGAAGAAGAAGGACACATGAATGAATGAGACTAGTCTCAAGGAGTGGAGTTGATGAATGCAGGCAGAGGAATGGGGATGTGGGATGAATTACAGAAGAAAGGATGGGGATATAGGACAGACACTCATTCAGGCAGTGTTAACTTGGTAGTTGTGGATGCATCTGATAGTTGCCATCCCAGCACTGTTTGCTGTTGTAAGCTGCATGCTGTGGAAATGGTGATAATGGAAGAATCAGATATGAAATCCTAGAGAAATTGTGCAATATTCTTAATGGATGTTATCTAAGGGAAAAGTGTCCTTCCCGGGCTACAGAAATTATTAATGGAGGCTAATGAGAGGTATTTGGTCAAGTATGGGTGAATGTAAATATGGGATTCACATCCAGATTTCTAGCAATAGTCATGCTGCCTTCAAGGCAGGAACTGCATAAAAAGTTCACATTCAGACAGCTCTTTCAACTGCTTTTATTCTGAGGACTGTGATCTTCCTGCCTGCCAGAGAGAAAGAGCCACTTGATGTTCCTATTAATTATGAGCAAGATTGTATGTAATCTTCATCTTCTTCTTCTTCTTCTTCTTCTTCTTCTTCTTCTTCTTCTTCTTCTTCTTCTTCTTCTTCTTCTTCTTCTTCTTCTTCTTCCTCCTCCTCCTCCTTTTTCTTTGTCTTCCTCCTTCTCTTCCCCTTCTCTGTCTTGCTGCTTGTTAGAATAGACTTAACTTGGCCTTCTTCATCCTCCAACCCCCTGCCCAAGCAGGAAACCTTACGCCATTTCTGAAAGATGGCAGTCTAGTCTCTTCTTGAAAGCCTCCAGTGGTGAAACTCCCACAACCTCAGAAGGCAACTTCTCTTCCATTTATTTATTTATTTATTTATTTATTTATTCGACTTGTATGCCGCCCTATTCCCTAAGGACTCAGGTGGCCGAAAGCATTAAAACAAAGAAATTTACAGTAAAACAGAATTAAACTCCCACAACCCCAGTTCTTCCATTGGTTGATTGTTCGTACTGTCAGAAAATTTCTCCTTATTTCTAGGTTAAATCTCTCCTTGATCAATTTCCGTCTGTTATTCCTTGTCTGGCCTTCCGGTGCCTTGGAAAATAGGTTGTCCCCCTCCTCTCTGTGGCAGTCCCTCAACTATTGGAAGACTGCTATCATGTCTCCCTTAGTCCTTCTTTTCATTAAACTAGACATACCCGGTTCCTGCAACCGATCATCATATGTTTTAGCCTCCAGTCCCCTAATCATCCTGGTTGCTGTTCTCTGCACTCTTTCTAGAGTCTCAACATCTTTTTTATAGTGTGGTGACCAAAATTGGATGCAGTATTCTAGATGTGGTCTTATTAAGGCTTTATGGTATTATTCTTTTCCTTCTCCTCCTTCTCTTCCACCTTCCCCTTCTCCTCCACCTCCTACCTCTTTCTCTCCTCTACATTTAAATATCTGGTTTCATTTTATTCAGGCCTCCCACAGTATAGAACCCTTTATGCATCATTAATGACAAGTATTTATTATACTGCGATAAAGTTCGGAAAGTATCACAAAAATAAAAATATAACCAGAAACATTTTTAGAATCTAGGCTAAGAGCCAACCAGTTGGGTCTTTAGAGCTATTAAACGCACTTTACTTTATTGTTCATACTATAGAATTAGCTTCCTTCTTTCCCTCCTGTAATTACAGTGGGGATGAAAAAACTGTGGAGAGAGACATGTAAATGAAAATTATATTAACTTTGGGTATCCATCTGCATGAATCTCTGATTTAGGTCGTCACTTCCTGGAAATAAAAGAGAAGTAAGATAGTTATGGAAAATTCATGGGTATCCAAAATGGTGCAACGGAACCCATTGCAACTTCACGTGCATAACAGAGAAACAGATTTGGAAGGGACCTTGGAGGTCTTCTAGTCCACCCCCCTGTTGAAGCAGGAGATGCTCCATAACTCCAATCTCTTCTTGAAAACCTCCAGTAATGGAGCCCCCACAACTTCTGGAGGCAAGCTGTTCCATTGATTCATTGTTTTAACTGTCAGGAAATTTCTCCTTAGTTCTAGGTTGCTTCTCTCCTTGATTAGTTTCCAACCATAGTTTCTCATCTTGCCTTCTGGTGCTTTGGAAAACAATTTGACCCCCTCCTCTTTGGATAGCCCCTCCAATATTGAGACACTGCTATCATGTCGTCCCTGGTCCTTCTCTTCCTTAGACTAGCCATAGCTGGCTCTCTCAATCCTTCATTGTACAATTTAGCCTTTAGTCCCCTTTAAGTAGAATAACTGAAAGGACCTTGAAGGTCTTCTAGTCCAACCCCTGCTCAGGCAGGGAACCCCTATAACATTTCAGGCAAATGGTTGTCCAATGTCTCCTTAAAAGCCTCCCGTGTTGGAGCACTCACAACTTCTGGAGGTAAGCTGTTCCACTGATTAATTGTTTTCATTGTTAAGAAGTTTCTCCATACTTCTAGATTGCTTCTCTCCTTGGTTAGTTTCCATCAATTGCTTCTTCATCTGCCTTCAGGTCAATGGTGGGATTCAATTTTTTTTTACTACTGGTTCTGTGGGCATGGCTTGGTGGGCGTGGTAGGGGAAGGATACTGCAAAATCTCCATTCCCACCCCACTCCAGGGGAAGGATAATGTAAAATCCCCATTCCCTCCCCACTCCTGGGGGAAGGATACTGCAAAATCCCCAATCCCTCCCTACCCCACTAACCTACTTTTCAGCTCCGTTCTCCTGTGGAGGGCAACAAAAGAAGGCCCAGCCCATCAGCTGGGATTGGGAGGCAGAGAATAGATGAGGGCAGGGCCAGTCAGAGGTGGGATTTGCCGTTTCTCCAAACTACTCAAATTTTCCACTACCGGTTCTCCAGAACTGGTCCAGAACCTTCTGATTGCCACCTCTGCTTCAGGTGCTTTGGAGAATAGCATAAGGCTTCAATCAATATGTATAACATGAATAACATCAAGTTTCCCTCAATATGTAGATTCTGGAATTATTATATACATCTTAACATGGCCATTCACGTTCTGGGTACCTTAAACACCTATGTCCATAGTTCATTGCTTTTCATCTTTCCTTGTTTTTCCCTCTTTCAATTTCATGTCCACAACTCTTCTATATTACACCCCCCCCTTTTTTTTGGTTTGCTTCCTTTTCTCCAGAGATCCTTTTCCTCCATCTATAACGCAATTTTTAATTTCACTGAAACCAGCACTAACCCTTTCTCCTTTGTTTATAGAACCTAAACTGCAAGCATTTTAGGGGCTTAACGCTTTGAGCCTTGGAAACATGCATGAATGTGTTTATGTACCTCCCGTTCTGATTAATAGATCATAAAAGTGGTTAAATTTGATTGGATCATGAACTCTGCTTTGAAAAAGCAGATTCTCCTACACTTTGTAAATCAACCTTTTCTATTATTCTTTTTTTTTCTTTTATAGCTGCAAAGTACAGGTGTCCAGAAGGAACATAAAGGATGGGAAAATAGGGGTTAGGGAAGATGGAATTCCTGCAATATTTACTGAGCTCTTTCTAATTAGAGATTGCCACAGAAGCTGGTTCAACTCTTCGGTTTAATTTATGTTTTCAAAACTCTTCAATCAGCACAATGGACATTCTCATTACGCATTCCTGGAAGAAACAAAGAGCCCCAAAATTTACCTTCTTAATCAAAGGGTCTGTCATGACTCCGTGTCACCTCAGTCAATTATTGTCCATGTCAGCTGCTACAAAAAGATAAGACGGCTATAGAAGCAGGAGAAGCTGAGTGAGGATGTTCACACAGCACCTTTCATGTTTAGAATCTGCCAAAAACTGATTTAAAAAGAAAGGAAGGAAGGAAGAGGGAAGGAAAGGAAGGAAGGAAGGAAGGAAGGAAGGAAGGAAGGAAGGAAGGAAGGGAAGGAGGGAGGGGTGGAGGAGAAGGAGGAGGAAGAAGGAGGAGGAAAGATGAGAAAGAGGGAAAAAGATGAAGGAAGGAAGGAGAGGAAGGAAGGAAGGAAGGAAGGAAGGAAGGAAGTGGAAGGAAAAATGCTTTATTGATCTTTTTAGTTTCCAGCAGAAAGGGATGGGGAAAAGTAGTGCATTCCTTAAATGCCTCAGATAATCGCTTTGGCAACAAAAGCTTCTGGCACACAAAATTATTACTGGAGAGCATGATCAATGACTCTTGGCTATGGGTGTGTTTCATTGGAGAATATACATCCAGGGGGTAGGGGGAAGACCAGGGTCAAGGGTGAAATGAATGATGTGCCAGAGTTGGCTGCAACTGGGAAATGCCGACATGTCAACTCCTAATAAATCAATCTTTTTTGCTCTGAGAGATGTGGCTAGAGACTTATGATTTGAATGGGGGCGCATTTCGGAGTCCTGACAAAGACAGGGAAGGAGGAAGGAAGAATATGCAAAGGAAAGATATGGGAAGAAAGGATATGGGAAGGAAGGAAGGCCCTCCAATTAACCTGACTGAGCATTTTATATACAGCAATCCTTGACTTATGACCACCACTTGAAACCTTTCCTTGGCTTCACATTTTTATGAAGACAAGTAATCCTTGACATACAACAGTTAGTTTAGTGACAAAATTGTGCAATGAAGTGAACTCCCTTTCCTTACTCCAGCTCCTGCCCACCTAGCAGTTCAAAAGCATGCAGATGCAGGTAGATAAATAGGTACCACTTCGGTGGGAAGGCAACAACATTCTGTGAGCCTTTTGGCATAATAACCATGCTGGCCACATGACCACGTTCAGACAAAGCTTCCGCTCACAGACAAGAAACAGAGATGAACACCACTCCCTAGAGCTGAACATAACTAAACAGGGAAACCTTTACCTTTTCATACTGTTGGTATTAGGTTCACTTATGGTATCAAGAGAATATTTAGATGGGAGCAAAGTACAACCAAATACAGGTAGTCCTTGACTTACAACCAGAGGTGGTATTCAGCAGGTTCTGACCAATTCTGGAGAACTGGTAGCGGACATTTTGAGTAGTTCAGAGAACCAGCAAATACCACCTCTGACTGGCCCCGCCCCCATCTATTCTCTGCCTCCCGATTCCCAGCTGATTGACTGGGTCTTCTTTTGTTGCCCTGCACAGGAGAATGGAGATGGAAAGCAGGTTAGTGGGGTGGGGAGGGAATGGGGATGTTGCAGTATCCTTCCCCTGCCATGCCCACCAAACCACATCATGCCCACCAAGCCACACTCACAGAACCAGTAGTAAACATTTTTGAATCCCACCACTGGACTGGAGTCTAAAACATACGATGAATGGTTGCAGGAACTGGGCATAGCTAGTCTAGTGAAGAGAAGGACCAGGGGAGACATAATAGCAGTCTTCCAATATTTGAGGGGCTGCCACAGAGAGGAAGGGGTTAAGCTATTTTCTAAAGCACCTGAAGGCCAGACAAGCAATAATGAATGGAAACTGATGAAGGAGAGATTCAACCTAGAAATAAGGATAAATTTTCTGATAGTGAGAACAATCAACCAATGGAACAGAAGTTGCCTTCGGAAGTTGTGGGAGCTTCATCACTGGAGGCTTTCAAGGACAGACTGGACTGCCACCTGTCACAAATGGTGTAGGGTCTCCTGTTTGGATGGGGGGTTGGATTAGATGACCTACAAGGTCCCTTCCAACTCTGTTAATCTGTTATATAATCACTTCCAAGAAGCAAAGTGAGATTCACTTTACAGTTGCAGCAATTTGCGTAAACACTTTGGTTTAAAAAAAGTCATAAAAATAGGAGAAAACTCACTTGAAAACTGCCTTGCTTAACAACAGATATTTTGAGCTCAGTTGTGGTCGCACTTTAATTGTTGCTTCTGAAACCTGGTGTGTGTGTGTGTGTGTGTGTGTGCACAGTTTTCACAGCTTTATAGGCTGGTGTCATGTAAATCCCAATCAAAACCTGCATTTATTGATCATATCGTTCCAAAGCATCAGAGGACAGGAGAACAAACAATGAATGGAAACTCATCAAGGAGAGAAGCAATTTGGGATGAAGGAGAAACTTCCCAACAGTGAGGTCAATCAACCAATGGAACAGCTTGTCTTCAGAAGTTGTAAGTGCTCCATCACTGGAGGTTTTTAAGAAGAGACTGGACAGCCACCTGTCTGAAATGGTATCAGTTCTCCTGCTTGCGCAAGGGGTTGAACTAGAAGACCTCCAAGGTCCCTTCCAGATTTATCCTGATTGATTAAGATTTTCTTCCCTTGATGTATGGGATGGACAGTATTGTTCTGGAAAGATTTATTTTTACTCATCCAATTTGGTGGTGTATGAGTGTGTAGCAAAAACAGGTTTGGAGAGAAATAGAGATGTGAGCAACAGCTGAAGCTCATGAGATTTCAGCATGTGGTGTGGTGTGAGAAAAACAGCCTGCAGGAGATGCTTGGAGAACAATACTTGGGGGGGTCAGATAAAGATGGCAGATGGTTGAGTTTGTTGTATAAAATAAAGGCATAGAAACTCGGAGTTGGTGTTGTGTGCCATCTGTCCTTCCTTTCTTCCCTCCCATATTATTTCTTTCCATATCCTTCCTTTCTTTCTCCATCCCCTATCCTCCTTCCTTCCTTTCCTCCTTCTTTCTCTTCTTCCTCTCTCCCTCCTCCCTCCATTCATTCCTTCCCATATTGTTCCTTCCTTCCTTTATCCTCCTTCCTTCCCTCCTTCCTTCCTTCCTTCCTTCCTTCTCATCTTTTCAGGTGACAAACTCAGTATCTTTAACCATTGAGCCATCGTGTCCCCTTCTACAGTATCTATTTATTTATTTATTTATTATTTGCACTTGTATGCCGCCCCATCTCCGAAGACTTGGAGCGGCTCACAGTTAAAATATGACACAATAAATACTTAAAAAACTATTAAATTTAAATTACAAGTCCAAATATAATAAACTAAAACCATTAAAACTATCCCATATCTGCTGAAATGTAGATGAAAGAGCTAATAGGTCCTTCTGTTGACATGGCAATAGATGGTAGAATAGTCACACTTCCTGGTTAGTCCACCACCTTCCCACCCCCCCACCCCCACTGGGGATTTAGCACTGAGATTACATTCCTAGCAACTTGACTGGCAGGAGCTGCTGACCCTGATTCAACAAATAACACCAATACAATGTAATTACGATCATTAGATAACTTGGTCTCCCCAGTTGTTTGCCTTGGCCTAAATTGTTGAGACATGAAGCTGAAATTGGAGGTGAAGCTGCTGTCAGGAGCTGCTAATGCTATCAGGGATATCTGTTCCAGAGCAGTTTGCCTCTGGATAGCAATGCTTAGGTAGTAGGACACCAAGGGAAGCTAATGTGCTTACCAGAGTTATATAAGACTTCAATAGTTACTTTGCTTTGATAAAGCTCCAAACAAAACATTCCCTTGAAATGCCTTTCTGAAGCAATGAGATCTCCTCTCTGGAAGGAGTGAAGCTTTAGAGATCCTTTCAATTATTTCTTGTAGGGTTGATGGAGGAGAAGACTTTGTAGGGTTGATGGAGGAGAAGACCTCTCTTCATCAAATGTTCTGGAAGAAGCTGACAAGATCCATTCTCTGGTAGCCTAAGTTCTTCTAGAACTTTGGTGATTGTGGTGGGCAATCTTCTGATGTCTATGGAGATTCTCAATCACCCAGGTCATGGTTGCCCCAAAGGTGCTTTTTCCAAAAGGCAACTGGACTTTCTCAGTGTGGTAATAACCACAAAAACAACCAGAGACAGTGAACAAGAGCTTTATTATTAAGCTTTTGCAAAAGGCAATTCTGCTCATGGCAGAAGACATGGTTCCCAGGAAGACTGGGGTTTATATACAGGTTCAGATATACAGTCTCTGCCCCTTTCCTGGGTTCACAATCTATCCAAGCTATGTATCTTCCTATGCCA
Organism: Naja naja; assembly: GCA_009733165.1. Taxonomy (NCBI): domain Eukaryota; kingdom Metazoa; phylum Chordata; class Lepidosauria; order Squamata; family Elapidae; genus Naja; species Naja naja. The sequence goes on along the minus strand of CM019150.1, from coordinate 217,800,275 downwards.
TAGCGTAACACCTGTTTCCTTGTCTTTAGAAACTACCCTTGTTCTCATGGCTTCTTCCTGTTATGTCCGCCTAGGCACAATGGATCATTAATAGGTTTCCATTGGGTAAGAATGACTTAGCATCTCCTTCTCATATCCTTATGCCAAACAATACAGACTTGCCATTACTTTAGAACATAAGTTACAAAACAGTACAGGTTTATTAGATATAGTTATATAACTGTCCGATAATCATTTCATAGTTCAAATATCGGATAAACATGGAATCTCTTCTGTTCTTCATTTTCTCAGGTGTAATTCACAATATATATAATTGCCACATATAACACTCAATTCCCCCTCCCCTTGAAAATGTTTCACTTCTCATCCAAGAACTGAGAACTGAAGAAGCTTCTTGGATGAGAAACAAAATGTTTTCAAGGGAAAAAGAACAAAACCAAGAAAGTCCAACTGCAAAAATACCTTTGGCACAATCTTCTGGTCTGCACCAAACCTGTTTGGAACCTCATTTGGTTTTTCATAGAATCCTTGGGGTGGATTCTATGGGTGCCAAGACAGGAGAACTTATTCCATCTCAGAGAAGTGGTTGTCCAGTTTTTTCTTGAAAACGTCTTCTTTTCATCCTAAGCTTTAGCCACCTGCTCATTTCTTCTTGAGTGTGGATGACATGCATGAAGATTCAGGGGTGGGATTCCACTGGTATAACAACCAGTTTGGTGAGCATGCGCTTCATACGTGTTCATGCCAAATGTGTGCTCCACATTTCAAAAAGGTTTTATACTTACCTTCTTCACATCCCAGACATAAACTGTTTCAACTCCTACCCTCAAAACGATGCTGTAGAGCCCTGCACACCAGAACAACTAGACACAAGGACAGTTTTTTTCCGAATGCCATCCCTCTGCTAAACAACTAATTCCCACAACTCTGTGAAACTATTTACTAAGACTGTGTTACTATTACTATTAACCTTCTCATCATGCCTTATCACCCATCCCCTCCCACTTGTGACTTTGTTGCTTGTATCCTTAATGATTTATATTGACTGTTTCCTAGTATGATTTGATTGCTTATTTGTACCCTATGACTATCATTAAGTGTTGTACCTTATGATTCTTGACTCTTGATGAATGTATTTTTTATGTACACTGAGAGCATTTGCACCAAGACAAATTCCTTGTGTGTCCAATCACACTTGGCCAGTAAAGAATTCTATTCTGTTCTATTCTATCCCATCCCATCCCATCCCATCCCATCCTATCCCATTCCATTCTCCCTTCCTCTTTTCTATTCTATTCTATTCTATTCTATTCTATTCTATTCCATTCCATTCCACTGTCCCTGTGAAGAAAACAGCTGAGGTGTGGCAAACCACTCTTGTATGAATCAGCTGTGCTCTCACAAAAGGGAATAAAGGACAGGAAAGAGCAGTGGCAAGCAGCCCCACATGCTTGTCGCATGTGACTCTCTGTAGGGTGCATTGAAAGATCTTCTCGCTTGGCCATCATTGCCATAACTTGGAAGTAAAAAAAAAATATATCCCAGAAAGTAAACACCAATTTTCCAGCAAAAAACATCACACATCATGGCCATGGTAGGGACAGCTGTTAGACCTTCAAATGAAGATTGTAAATAGCCCTAGGGAAGCCCGTTGTAAATGGGAACAGTTGCTGTGACCAGTTGCAAATGAAGGACTACCTGTTTTGAAAGGAGGCAAAATAAAATAAACATCTCTTACACACAAGTGAAAAAAACATGTTCCTGGAGCCTGCAGCCTGTGTATGGTTGATTTGGCTCATCCACTGGCTTTGCTTTGATCCGATCTCTCTTCCTTATTCCTTCCTTCCTATTCCTTCCTTCATTCTTTCATTCCTTTATTCCTTCGGCTTCTTATCTCTTCATTCCATTCTTTCTTTTCCCCTTCCATTCCTTTCGTTTCCATCCTCTCTGTCCCTATCCTCCCTTTTATCCTTTTTCCTTCCTTTTCCCCTCCTCCTTCCTCTTCCCTTCATTCTTCCTTCTCCTCCTCATCCTAACTTCCTGTCTCTTCCTTCATTCCTCCTTATTTGCCTTCCTTCCTTTCCTCAACATTCAACCTCTCTCTTCATTCTATTTCCTTCCTTCCTTCCTTCCTTCCTTCCTTCCTTGTCTCCTTCCTTCCCTCTTTCCTTCTTTTTTTCTTCTCCAGAAAGGAATAGTCTTTAGTCCCTGACTGACAGACTGAAAAACCAAACATGCTTTATTGTATATCTTTTCATTTGTTCTTTCTTTTTTTTCATCATCCTCAATTGAATTTCCACTGCAGCAGTTCTATGCTCCTGTGGAAATTACATCTGTCCATTCCCACTGGTGTGGGCACCACATCCATAATTAGCAGCTGAAAATAATTACCATCTCACCAATGATAGGCAACCATGTAAAACAGGCTGGCATTCAGTTTTGCCCAATGTAGCGTAATTAATAATCCCCTTTGCGGGGAAAGGAACAACAAAGCCTACGATTCATGATATGGATATTGGTTTTTGGAAGCTCAGAGAGTTCTGGGTAGCAAATCTGCAGGGGGCTATGGATTGGATGGGGTAGGGAATATCGGAATGTTAATAAAACTTTAATTTTTAATTGGATGCTTTCTCTGCCAATTCAATTTCCTTCATTTGATAGCGTTCTCCATGCCCGAGTCCTTCTGCCAGATTATCCAATTCCAAGTGATAAAAATGAATGAAAGTGAGGGTTGTGGAATCATTGGAGCTTCAGTTATTTGTTTGAAAAGTCCAGTAGATTGGGACACAGGAATACAATTAGTCTCTACCCAAAGGTGCTTTTTCAGGAGGCAACTGGACTTACTTGCTTTTCTTTTGTTTCTCATCCAAGAAGGTTCTTCATCTCTGACTGGATGGTGGGAAATGGAAGAATCTATACTCCTTGCAGACTGCTGGTCATTTGCACCCTTTCAGAGAGTTGTTAAGGCAACCTGGACACAGCTGGACACACCACACAGATAAGTGGCCTCAACATCTATCTAAAAGGATGCAAATGACCAGCTGTCTGCAAGGAGTATCACTCCTTCCATTCCCCACCATCTAGTCAGAGATGAAGAAGCTTCCTGGATGAGAAGCGAAAGGTCTTCAAAGAAGAACCAGAAGGTTCAGTTGCTTCTTGAAAAAGCACCTTTGGGACAACCATGACCTGGATGACGGAGAATCTCCATAGACAATTAGTCTCTAGCTACCACCACCAATTCCTCATGAATGGGACAACTCTCCATGACCAACTCCCCACAGCCATTTCGCCATGGCTAACCCGTCACAATCAACTTGCTACAGGACAACTTTTCATGGCCAATTCACCACGGGACAACTTGCCATCAGATACATTTAGTTCCTTTTATTTTTGTTGACCACGTTTTCAGCAAAATTATTTCATCTCTTGTATCAAAGAAAATCATTCCTACTACTAACTTTGTAACTTTGCTTTGATAAACAATATAAGAACTAAACCCACATTGAATTGTGTCACAGTGAGTTACCCCATGAGTTGGCCAGTGTGAGTAGGCCATAGTGAGGGTTATGGTGAATTGACCGTGGTGAAGTGACCATAGTGAGGTAGCCATAGTGAATTGTCCTGGACCCCAATGCCTCTAAGGAATCCAGGATCCCACAGAGAAATGCTAAGTATACCGTGTTTCCCTGAAAATAAGACCTACCCCGAAAGTAAGACCTAGCACTATTTTCTAAACCTGCCCTAATATAAGACCTACCCCGAAAATAAGACCTAGTGTAAATCTCCAGTTCCAGGAAGACTTTTCAGGGAGCAACTGTGCACCCGCCAAACACCCCCCCCCTACACACTCACACCCACTATTTGGCACCATAAATATATAAGACCTACCTCAAAATAAGACCTAGTGTGTTTTGGGAGCTAAAAAAATATAAGACAGTGTCTTATTTTCGGGGAAACACGGTAGGTAGTCCTCAACTTTTGTCCTCAAAAAGTCACTGTTTGAAGTCACAACAGCACTGAAAAAACTGATTTACAACTGGTCCTCACTTGACCACTGCAACATCCCCACATTCACATGATCAAAATACAACCTCTGCTACTCAGACTAGCAATTTGAGCAGGTAAAAACCTTTGATTGGTGTCTCCCAGGATGAAGATAATTGCAAAATAATTTCCTGATATCAGAAATATTGGACCTGATTTATGTTAATGCCATTGGTCTCCCACCCATGAGCACAATATCTAAGGAAGGAAGGAAGGAAGGAAGGAAGGAAGGAAGGAAGGAAGGAAGGAAGGAAGGAGATTGGCAGGAGAGTAGATGGATGGATAGATATATAGAAAAAAAGGAAGGAAGAAAGATAGAAAGGAAATTGGTGGAGGGAGGGAAGAAAGGGAAGGAGGGAGGGAGGGAGGGAGAGAGAGGAATTAAGGAAGGAAGGAGATTGGTGGGAGAGTGGGTGGATGGATGAATGAATAAAAAGAAGGAAGGAGATTGGTGGAGGGAGGGAGAGAGGGATTAAGGAAGAAAGGAAGGTGGGAGGAAAGGAAAGGAATGAGATAGATGGGAGAGTGGATGGATGGATGTATTGAAAGAAGGAAGAAAGAAAGGAAAAGGTGATTGGTGAAAGAGAAGGAGAAAGGAGGGAGGCAGAGAGGATTAAAGGAGTGACGGAGGGAGGGAGGGAAGGAAGGAAGGAACAATACTGGTAGGTGAGTGGATCAATGGATGGATGGATGGATAGAAAGGTAGATTGATTGATGGATGGATGGAAGTAAGGAAATTCTTGGGATGCCACCTCCCAGGCTTATAATTTGGCTGAAAATAGCCAGCTGCACAACAAACTTTGGCCCAGTTCTAGTTTGCGAAATATTTGCATCAAGGAAGTAAAAGCTGAGGTTAAAAAAATAAACAATGCTTTTATCAGTAGCCCAGCGTACTTTAGAACCAACCATCAAAAGCCATTATTGCTTGTAGCTGAAATAAAAGCTGACACATCTCCCTGGGGCATATGATATTAAAAGAACAATTTTGCAATTACATTAGTTTAAAGTTTAAGCTGCCAGCAGCAGCTTACAAGCAAACTGCAGCACAAGCCACAGGGAGAGATGGGCTTGGAAAATGTGGGGGAAATGACAACACAAGCATTTGCCTGTGTGCGGTACTCACACACTGTGGCATATCTCACCTTGAAGGCAGGAGAAAATGGAAGCATAATTTGTAACATTGCAGTGCCATTTAGCTCAGCAAATTAAAACTCTGTAATTCAAACATCATGATTGTTATGTATGTAGGTTGAATGTTATTGGTTTATGTTATGTATGTAGGTTTGAATGTTATTGGTTTATTTGAACTGTTCTTGTAAAATGTTAAATGGTATTGGTTTAAATAGTGTGGGAAGAAACCCTGCACTCCCATTGGCTGGCAACTATGGCTGCAGGCTATAAGAGGCAGCCGTAGCCCAGCCAACTCGGGTTCATTTAAGCTGTAGTCACTGAATAAACTCTTCACTGAAGCTCTTCGCGTCTGACTCTTCATGCAAACATAACACTGGCGATGAAGGTGGGATTGCCCTGAAGAAGAGACAATGTGGAAGGCGAGCAGAAGAGTGAGATGGCTGCGCTGAACACCCCCCCAGCCCCGTTCGATCCGGCGGTGGAAGACTGGGAATCGTACGCAGATCGCTTCCAGATGTACTTGGAAGGAAACGACCTCGCCGATATTCCCAAGAAGCGGAAGAGGGCGGTATTTCTCATGCACTGCGGTCCGGCAGTCTTCAAGATGGCGAAGGTCTTGGCGGGAGCTGCAGAATTGAAGGTAATGATATGGCCTGATTTGGAAAAGCTTTTAAGAGCCCATTACGCCCCACAAGTATCATGCCTCATTAAGAGACACGAGTTTTACCGTCGGGATCAAGGGGAAGGCGAAAATGTTAATGACTTCATGGCAAGTTTAAGGGACATTGGGGGTGCTTGTGACTTTACCAACTTAGAAGAGGCCATGCATGATCAGTTTGTTTTAGGCCTAAAAGATAAGGTCTTACAAAGCAAACTGTTAATGAAACCTAAGATCACGCTTTAAGGAGGCCATCGAAGAAGCTGTTTCAGCGAAGCCACCAAGTCCTCAGCAGCGCCATGAAAAGATTAACAAGGCCTCAAGCCATTCTGACGTGGAAAAATCCACAACAACCCATTGCGAGCAAATAGACTCTGATTCAGATTGCGGTGAGGTGGAGGAAGGAATTTTTAGACTCAGAATGGAGAAGAAAAGGAAAGACCCTGGGAAAAAGAGGCAAGAATTTTATTGCAGAGGCTGTGGGGGGCCCCAGCACTGAATGCAAGTTCTTAGACACCATCTGCCTACGTTGTGAGAAAGGGTCACCTAGCCAGAGTCTGCAAATCATCCAGAACTCCACCTAGTAGGAAGAAATTTCCTGAAAAGGATTTTAAGCCCAACAACTTCATTGAAAAGATGGGGCAACTCAGAAGCAAATGGGAAGAATGAAACTCATCAAACAATCACCATTGGTCATTCTTCACCCTTGAGAAGCAGAAAAATACACGTGAAGGTGTTCATTGAAGGAGGCCTTGCCAAATGGAAGTGGACTCAGGCTCTTATTTATCTATGGTGTCATGGGACACTATTCACAGGCTACTTCCCAACATTCAGAAGAAACATTTCCAGAAGCAAGCACTGACTCTTAAAGACTAGCAAGGGAACAAGATTCCAGTAGTTGGAGCAAGAGATTTCAACGTGCAGTTTAAAGGCCACACCAAACGTTTGCCACTGACCATCGTGGACAAGGATGGCCCAAGCTTGCTGGGACTTGAGTGGTTCAAGCCACTAGGCATCGAGGTGACTGGCATCAATCACGTGAGCAACTCTGAATGGGAGGAGGCCTTGAAGTCTGAGTTTCCAGAGGTCTTCAGTGAAGGACTGGGCAAGTATATGGGGACCCCTATCACTTTCAACCTAGATCCCAAGGTGCCCCCAATTCGTTTAAAGCCCAGGAGGGTTCCATTTGCTTTAAAGGAAAAAAATTGATGCACAATTAGACAAGTTAATAGCTCAAGGGGTTTTAGAGCCCACCGATCACTCCAGATGGGAAACACCCATAGTCACACCAGTCAAGGCTGATGGGTCAGTAAGAATTTGTGGAGACTATAAGAGGACACTGAACCATGCACTGCAACAGAGCTCATACCCAGTGCCAGTTGTGCATCATCTGTTACATTCACTTGGCCGGGGTACAATCTTTGCCAAATTGGATTTGGCCCAGGCATATCAACAACTAACAGTTGATGATGCCACTGCAGAGGCCCAAACCATTGTGACCCATAGAGGTGCTTTCAAATGTAAAAGGTTACAATTTGGAGTCAGCGTGGCACCAGGCATTTTTCAAAGTCTTATGGAAAGAATGCTCCAAGGACTGCCAGGGTAGTGCCTTACTTTGATGATGTGTTAATCTCTGCTGAAAATGACACTCAGCTTCAAGAAAGACTCAGAGAAGTCCTCACCAGATTCAGGAAAGCGGGGTTAAAAGTCAAGGAAGACAAATGCACACTTAAGACAGACAGGGTTGAGTTCCTGGGCTATATGATTGACAAGCATGGCATCCACCCTACTGATGCCAAGGTTAAAGCAATCAAAGAAGCCCCTAAACCTAAATGCAAAACAGATTTGCAAGCTTTCCTTGGACTTATTAACTTTTATCACATGTTTCTACCTCAAAAGGCAACCATTGCTGAACCTTTGCACAGATTACTTGATAAGAAGTCTGTTTGGATCTGGGGGGAAGGAACAATCAGCATTTAACAGTATTAAGAGACTAATCACATCTGATGCTGTACTGATACAGTTCTCTGAGAATTTGCCTGTTGTACTGACTTGTGATGCATCCCCTTTTGGAGTGGGGTTTTTTTTGAGCCACAGACTTCCCAGTGGGAGAGAAGCCCCTATTGCATTTTACTCTCGCACCTTGACCAAAGCAGAGAGGAATTATAGCCAACTGGACAAGGAGGCATTGGCAGTTGTTGCAGCTGTCAAGAAATTTCATGAATATCTGTATGGCAGGAGATTTACCATTGTTACAGACCACATACCTTTGTTAGGCATTGTGGCAGGAGACAAACCTACACCCACTATCCTGTCACCAAGAATGCTGAGGTGGACTGAATTTCTTGCAGCTTATTCATACAAACTGATTCACAGGCCTGGCAAGGACATTGGACATGCTGATGCACTGAGTTGTTGCCCACTGCCTTGCCACGAGGAGGACTTTGAACCTGAAACACACACCTTTTTCCTAGAAACTGTTGCCAAGCTTCCAGTTCATGCTGCTGAAATTGCCAGAGAGACTGCCAAAGACACTGTGTTGGCTCCTGTTATAGGCTGGATTAAGAAAGGTTGGCCTCTTCAAGATCTACCTCACCTTGCCCAACCTTTTAAGTCCAGGCAAACTGAATTATCTGTATTAAGAGGATGTATTTTGTGGGGTAACAGGGTGGTTATTCCTGCAAAACTGCAAAGAGAGGTTTTGGAAATGTTACATGAGGGTCATCCTGGTATTGTAAGGTTGAAGGGATTGGCCAGGAGTTATGTAATGCAAGAGGCCCCAGATATAAATCTAAGCATCTTCACATAAGGCTGGAAAAAGTCTTATGGCCTCTAGAAGTTCTTCTCAATTAATATGAGTCATATTAGACCAATGATCCATTTTAACATAAGCAGCTTTTTGGCTTGCATACAAGCCAAGCATGCATGCATGCATGCACAAGTCATGACATAATGCATGCGTTCAATAAGTATACAGAAATGGGAGGCCACATCTACCCTTCTTTTCTTAAATACTTTGATTCAATGAGTGTAGAAGAATCTTATGCCACCTTAACTGGAACACTTTGGCTTGAAGGGCCAGCAGGTTTCCACAAAATCCTTTTATGGAATCCTCTGCAGATCTTCATTTGAGCTCCTGAGAACAGAGAAGAGAACAGACCTATATCTGAGATAGATGTCAACAGGTGTCAGGTGTCAATAAATTCATTAGAGGTTGATCCAAGAAAGGAAGCCAAAGGGTTAGAATTATAAAACATTCATGGAGCAGAACATTCCTCCAAACCATAATAAACACTATAATGTGTTTAAAAAAAACTTTTTGTAGTCTATGGAATGAGCATCAAGTTTGAACACCATACAAAGGATGGTTCTATATGTCCATTCAGAGATAAGAGTCTGTCTTTCTGTTGTGACAAATTTGAATGATGTTCTGGAACTCACGACTAGGGGCATTCTCCACATTTCCATTTATACTTGTGGATGTTGGCTGCATTTTCAGACTAAGCATTTGCATCTCCCAATTAGTATTTCAAAAGTAGTATAGCAATCCCTCTTGGACTCTCCAAATTTAGAGTCTTCCATGAAGATTGATGTCCAGAATTAATAGCTCAACTAGTGAGTGCAGTAACAGTTAAATGGCCCATTACTACAACTTCTCTTGAAATGACTTGTTAAAAACAGTTAGGAAGAAACATTTGATTTGCCTTGAAATTAATGGGACTTCTTGAAACTAAGATGCTCAAGACTGAACTTATAGTGACTAATGTGAGCTGGAAAGCAAGCAAGGCTGAAAGTTCCTACCCTGCTTTTTAGTTTTCTCCAAAAAGAGAAACAAATACCACCACAGTTGCTTGCAAATAAAAATAGCACTGTAAATACAAACAACAACATTTCCCTACAGGAGCAGGAATTAAGCTAATCAATTATTGAAGACAAAAGTTGGGAAAACAAGATATGTACTGCGATGTTTGGAGCCCACTTTTATTTATAGAAATGGAATAAATAAGTAAAATAACAAAAACTTACAAGACTCTATGTGGCTCCCAATCTGCAAACCCTCACACATAATAGACACATACAGGAACATAAACATCAAGCATGCATTTGTGCATGTTTCTATTCTGAGATATTGATTTCATTTATTTATGAAGAAAATTCATATGGCTGCTCAGCACTCATTGTGACTCCAGAAAGTTTCAGAATCAGAATTGAGCTGGAAGGTGCCTTGAAGATCTTCTAGTCCAGCCCCTTGCTCAAACAGGAGATCCTATACCATTTCGGACAAGTGACTGTCCAGTCTCTTCTTAAAAATCTCCAGTGATGGAGCACCACAACTTCTGGAGGCAAAGCTGTTCCACTGATGATTTGTTCTCCCTGTCAGGAAGTTTCTCCTTAATTCCTGGTTGCTTCTCTCCTTGATTAGTTTCCATCCTTTGTTCCTTGTCTTGTCTTCTGATGCTTTGGAAGTTAAGTTGACCCCCTCTTCTTTGTGGCAGCTGCTCAAATATTGGAAGACTGTTATTGTGTCACTCCTGATTCTTATCTTCTCTAGACTCGCCAAACTCAAATCCTGCAACCGTTCTTCACGTTTTAATCTCCAGGCCTTCGATCATCTTAGTTGCTCTTCTCTGCACTTTTTCTAAAGTCTCAACCTCTTTTTTTTGTTTACAGCAATATATTTTTCAAAATTCTTTCCTCCCTCCCTTCCTCCCTCCCTTCCTGCCTTCCTGCCTGCCTTCCTTCTCCCATTCCACCCCCTCCATCCTTCCTCCTCCTCCTTCCTGCCTTCCATTCCACCCTCCTTCCCCTCCCATCCTTCCCTCCCTCCTTTCCTGCCTTCCTGCTTTCCTTCCCCCATTCCACCCTCCTTCCATCCTCCTCCTCCTCCTCCTTCCTTCCTTCCCCATTCCACCCTCTTCCCCATCCTTCCCTCCCTTCCTGCCTTCCTGCTTTCCATCCCCCATTCCACCCTTCCTCCCTCCCTTCCTTCCCTATGTTTCTTCCTTCTTTCTTCCCTCCTTCCCTTCCCTCCTTCCCTTCCTTCCCTTCCTCCCTTTTCATGCTTATTTTTTTAACTTTGTAAAAGAAAATGACCTTAATTTTAAAAAATGACACATGCCCAACATGCGTGCGGAGCACGTGCACGCATGCACACATACACACACACACACACACACACATGAACTCTTAGGTCTCCCTGACTTTAGGCCGCCATTCAATTTCCCGAGAAGCAGAAATGGCTTCCCTTGCTCAACCAGAGGGAATCTTCCCCAGGTATGAATAAGATGGTTGCCATTGGCCAGCGGTGCGTTTCTATGCCTCTGTATCCAAATCACCCATTTCCATAAAGGGGAGAAGACAGCCCCCCTCCCCTGGCCCTCCCACCCAGATTAATCACTCGCAAGGTCTCAATATTTTAAATGAATAAATCTAGAGGATTGCAAGCTTTGTCACACCTGGGGTCTTTTCTCTCTGGCTCATATTTGGTCCTTTTCTCAGTTAAGAGTGCCTTCCAGGTAGTTCATAAACTTTACCTGTGACAGTTTAATATTATGCCATTCTTCCGTTTTGCTGGGGGGTTGTCATGCTTTACAGCAAAGCGGTTACCAATCATTCTTCCCTTCAAATGTGGGCTTTGTCAGGGGTACGTATGAAGATTTATGCCTCTTTTATTCTTTTCACCCAAAGCAGTCCTGAAAGAAAAGGAGACCAGGACAATACAGGCCAGCGAGAGAGAGAGAGAAAGAAAAGAGTTTGTGATGTGTGTTGCTATTTTGAAGCTCCATAAATCTTGCATTGGGCGGGAGGTGTGTGTGTTTACACACCAAACGTGACCAGCTCCCCATCCATTTCTCATTGTTCCCATGGCTGCTTCTGTCATATTTACATTTCCTTTCCCTTCCAAGGAATGTTAAACGGAAGACGGAGGCTATTTCGATGTTGGGTGAAAAACAAACAAATAAGATTTCCTACATGAAAATATACCCAAAAATACAAAGCCGGGGCACACTGTTCTGACCAAGGCTTCCCCAAATCACGAAGCAGACTCCTCATCCCCACAAAACCCCTTTTATTTAGGCTAATGTGAATTTCTCTCATTCACATCCAGCAAAATCCTGGCAAACAGTCTTTCAAGGGTGAATTACAACCAAAGACCTTATCAGGCTGGGCAAGTTGCCAGGCCGATAGCTTCCAAGCGCAATGCTGTAGCAGAAAATACTTGGCAAGGAGTCAGGAACAGATCTTCACCCTAATGAAATGAATTAATTGTCTCCTGCAAACACCCTCCCCCCTTTTGCTCCTCTTTATTCCCTATGTGAGGGGCCATTCACAGTCCACCTGTGCCTTTACTCCAGAGTTGACCCTTGTTCCTTAACTGTTCCCTTCTCCTGGCAGCTCTCTGCATGTGCACATTGTGAACAGGCTCCAGCTGTTCTTCTGCCCCACTGATCTCTGACTTGGAAGGCAGCTGATAACTGTCAGGCAGCCCTGGCCCCATCTCTGCCTCCGACACAGAGCCCTCGTCAGATCCTTCCCCAGACTCCAGGTTCCTCCCCAACCTCCCCGCTGTCCAAGTCTGTCGCCATCTTGATGACAAGATTTAACAGTAATTGTAGTGCAGACTTTGTAATAGTTAAACAGTGTTGAGGGAATTATTTGTTTAGCAGAGTGATGGCATTTGGGAAAAAACTGTCCTTGTGTCTAGTTGTTCTGGTGTGCAGTGCTCTATAGTGTCGTTTTGAGGGAAGGAGTTGAAACAGTTTATGTCCGGGATGTGAGGGGTCTGTAAGTATTTCTACAGCCCTCTTTTTGACTCGTGCAGTATACAGGTCCTCAATGGAAGGCAGGTAGGTAGTAATTGTTTTTTCTGCAGTCCTAATTACTCTCTGAAGTCTGTGTCTGTCCTGTTGGGTTGCAGAACCAAACCAGACAGTTATAGAGGTGACAACTTGTTTATTCAGTGCAACCCTTCCAGTACCCAGAGTAGGCAGAGAGAAGGTCATCAGTGCTAGAAGGGAGAAGGGGTTTATACAGAGAAGAAGGAGGGGGGGGATGCAGGCAGTATGCAAAACCATACCCCTTCCAGTCCACAGAAAAGTCTCTCTCCATGGAACCAGTCCCTGGTGCCCAATAGGTTGGGGGCCACTGCTTTAAAGGACACTAAATCTGCAACCCTCACTTTCCAATCACTTTAAGATAATGCCTATTAAACAACTTAACAGACAATTTTGAAAACACTAGGTGGGTCTGTCCTCAACGGAAGACCCATGGTGGCACAGTGGTCAGAAAGCAGTATTGCAGGTTGTCTCTGCCCACTGCCAAGAGTTCGATCCTGACCAGTTCAAGGTTGACTCAGATTTCCGTACTTTTGAAGTTGATAAAATGAGGATGCAAATTGTGGGGGCAATATGGCGACTCTGTAAACCACTCAGAGAATGCTGTAAAGTACTATGGAGTAGAATTTAAGTCTATGTGCTACTGCTAAGTGCTACTGCTATACTGCTATGCGCATGTCCAAGTTGGCGACTAGCAGCTAGCGATGGTCTCTCCCCGTGGAGGCAGCCAGCTTCTCTGTCCTTGGGGGCATTTGGAGGCCTGTATTCCCCTGAAAACTCACGAAACTCCCAGCGGAACAGCCAAGGAGTCAGGTGGGGCCGGAATGATCCAGCCCCGTCAGGAGAGTCACGCGTGTTAAGCGCAACGATCTCCGGCGTGGGCCTGTGGCCAAAATGACGGGGGCGAAATTACGGGCGCCGCCCCAGAAGCAGCGACTTCACCAGCAACCAGCCCACTCTCAGAGGCCTCCGGGGAAGCAGCAGGTGGGCGTTTTTGGCGTCCGCAGCTGCTATAACATCTACAATGAACTTGTGTTTCGTTTTGGCCCCAGAGTCACTGGGGACAGCATCGGAGGCCTTAGCAGTTGGAACATCTTGCGGGCCTGGCAAATTACGTCTTGGCTGGGGGGCTGGTTGAAGGTCACAGCCTTGGCTATGGTGGCTGTACCCCCCCAGCTGGGGTGGACAGGATATGGCATTTGTTGGCTGGGGCCCTGCTCTGATGGCGACGGTGGCAACAGTGGTCACGGCGGCGGTGTGGACCCAGGGCCAGTGTGGTTGCCGGAACCGGGTGTGGATGTTGGAGGTGAGCCCGGAGGCTGCCCCTGGCCGGGAGGTAGGCACCAATGAAGACAAGGGCAGCTGCACAGTTGGATGCTGCCCCTGGTTGATCTTCTCTGCCCCATTTGCCTTCTTTAATTCTGATTCCTTGAACGTCTGGGTTGAATGACTGGGTTGTTGGCGCCACAAGGGTGTGTTGGCGCTAATTGATGTGATGCTGAGGGGCAAGAAGACTCTCCCTGCTCCCATCAGGGATGTGAACTATCGGATGGCTCTATCCATCTGCCATCCAGAACTCTTGTCTCCTCTGTGCTGTGGGGGTTACCTCTCCTGCCCTCATCAGTCTTCATTGGCGAGGGTGATGGAACTTTGTTGGTTCACCCACCCACTGTAGTGAGAGAACAATGGGATGGGATGCACCACCTCCTCCCCAGGGCAATTCCAACTGCGGTGCAACATCTCTTTTAATCACTGGGGGCCATGAGCGGTGAGAGAGCAGTGGCCAGCCTTAGATGCTCGACCAACAGCCCCCTGGAATGCCGTGAGAGGGCGTCCAGGGATGGAGGCAACTCAGTGGTTTTGAACTATGCCAATGGTTAGACTATAAGATCTTTATGAGGACATACCACTTACATCTTGGGCCGCTCCTCCCTTTGTTGATGGGACATTTACCAACACATGGGGACTTTTCAGGCAGCTGAATTGTGGGCTCTGAGGGATTCTCCCCTCTCTTGGGTTTGGCCCACCAGTTTATCATCAGCCTATCTCAAGGACAGATTCTGGAATCGGAGATGGCATGACGCCAGGAAATGGTAGGGCCGGGGCTCGGGGAGGATAAGGAAAAAGGACCCAGGGCTTCTTTGTTAAAATTTTTAATTCGGTCTCTTAGGGGGTTAGGGAAGGGTGGGAGGGGTGGGGGTTTTATTGCAGGAGTTCAGTGCAGCCTGAAACAGGGCCGTGGTTGGGGGGTGCATGAGGGGCCTGTGGGACTCTGGGCGGAATAGTGGGAGCCATGATCCCCAGGGTGGTTGGAATGGGTAGGAGCCGACGAGGCGGGGGGCCATATCATGTTAGGGGAGCGCGCCCCCGCTATGTCCAAGCTGTGGCGCGCTCTGACCCCTTAGCCTCTTCTCATCTCCTGGGGGTTTTGGGATCCAGGACCCCTGGGCTCAGACTGGTGTACTTTAATGCCAGGTCCGTGGTTAATAAGGCACCACTCCTCCATGATGTGATTGAGGAGGAGGCTGCGGACCTGGCTTGCATCACCAAGACCTGGTTGGGGCCGGAGGGTGGAGTCCCTCTGGTTGACATCTGCCCCCCAGGTTTTCGGGTGTTGCACCAGTCACGACCCCAGGAAGGGGGGTGGTGGCTATTGTTATTCGGGAGACCCTGTTTCCAGGGAGTCCCTGCCCGAGATAGGCGGTGTGAATCCTCCTCCTGAGGTGGGGCCTGCAGGTGGATGGGCATGCTGCTTACATACCTGAGCTATGTCTCAGCTGATAATAGATGGCCCGACTCATGAGGGGTAACATGCTTGACCTGGTTTTGTCTGAGCAGTGGCAGAGTGGTCTGGGGGGGTGACATAGTTATCCACCCTGTTTCATGGTCAGACCACTATCTCCTGGCTGGTCTTCCATCAAGCTGCCCCACACGCTGGGATGAGGAGCCACTTAGATGGTTCTGCCCCAGGCGCCTGATGGACCCTGAGAGGTTCCAGGCAGAGCTGGGTTTTTTCCTGCATCCCTTACCCACAGCCCTGCCGAGGTCCTTGTGGCTACCTGGCAACAGTCGGCTCGGGGGCTCGACAGGGTTGTCCCCATGCGTCCCCTTACTGGCAGATCCGGTCAGCTCCCTGGTATACTGAGGAGCTCGGGAGATGAAGCGTCGCAGAAGGGACTAGAGAGCAGGTGGAGGCGACCCGCTCTGGATCTGACCGAGCCCAGCTAAGAGCCCATATTAGGACTTACCTGGTGGCGGTGAGGGGTGAGAAGATCTTATTTCTCCCCTCATAGCATCCGCAGATAACCACCGGCCGCCCTGTTTGGGGTTGCTCGCTCCCTCCTCCAGCTGGGGACCCTTTGTGGGGGCAGAGCTGAGGAATTTGGCCAGTATCTGCAGGATAAAATCGCTCAGATCCGGGAAGGGTTGCACTTCGGACTTGCAGTGGCCTGAGGATGGGGATGCGAGTGGTTTGGCCAATGTTATCTGGACTGAGTTCGATCCTGTTTCTGAGGATGAAGTGGACAGGATTATGTGGCGGCTGAGCTCCACCACATGTTTATTGGACCCGTGCCCTTCCTGGTTGGTTTATGCCTCCAGGGAGGTCCGCGTCTTGCTGGCTCGGGCAGTGGTCAATGCTTCGTTAAGGGAGGGGCTGTTCCCTGCCGCTTTGAAAGAGGCGGTGGTGAGGCCCCTTCTGAAGAAGCCTGCCCTTGACCCAGCTGCGTTGAACAACTTTCGTCCGGTCTCCAACCTTTGCTTTTTAGCGAAGGTTGTTGAGATGTGGTGGCCCAGCAATTGCCACTTTCCCTGGAGGAAGCGGACTACCTGGATCCGTACCAATCAGGCTTCCGGCCCAGGTACAGCATGGAGACAGCATTGGTCGCGCTGATTAATGATCTCTCTAGGGCTCGGGACAGGGGTTTTCCTCTGTCCTGGTCCTGTTAGATCTCTCAGCGGCTTCGATACCATCGACCATGGTATCCTGTTGCGGCGTCTCGGGGGTTGGGAGTGGGAGGCACTGTTTCACGGTGGTTTTCCTCCTACCTCTCGGGACGTTGCAAACAGTGTTGGCAGGGGCAGAGGTCGACTCCAAGGTATCTCACTTGTGGGGTGCCCCAGGGCTCGGTCCTCTCGCCCTCCTGTTCAACATTTATATGAAGCCGCTGGGTGAGATCATCCGTGGCTTTGGGGTGAGTTATCATCAGTATGCTGATGATGCATGTTATACATCTCCACCCCAGGCCACATCAGTGATGCTCTCTCCGTGATGTCCCGTTGTCTGGAGGCGGTGCGGATCTGGATGGACAGGAACATGCTTGACTCAATCCAGCCAAGACAGAGTGGCTGTGCATACCGACATCTCGGTCCAGTTTGGATGTTCCATCTTTGGTCATGGGGGAGGAGGTGTTGCCCCGTGGACAGGGCACGGAATCTGGGGTCCTCCTGGACTCACGGCTCAAATTGGAGGAGCAGGTGGGGGCCGTGGCCAGGGGGCTTTGCCCAGATCGGCTGGTTGCCAGTTCGCCCATTCCTGGACCAGATGCCCTGCGCACAGTCACTCAGGCTCGTCATTTCCCGACTTGACTACTGTAGCGCTCTCTACCTAGGACTGCCCTTGTGTACCACTCGGGGCTTCAGCTGGTGCAGAATTCAACTGGTGCATTGAGATTCAAGGTTCTGGTATTAACATTCAAAGTCCAGCATGGCATGGGTCCAGGTTATTTAGAAAGGCTCCTCCCAACATCAAATACTAACCGCCCTGTACAGGCACAGAGGGTCTCCTCGGGTGCCGTCTGCGACTCAATGTCGCTTGGCGGTGACCGGGGAGGGCCTACTCTGTGCTCCCACTCTGTGGAATCTTCTTCCGCTGGAGCTCTGGCTGGCCCCGATCTTCGCACCTTCGCCAGATTTGAAGACCTGGCTCTTTTACAATCCGGGCTGTGCTGATTCTCTGGGGTTGGTTCTATTTTAACTATGGGTTTTAATTTTTAATTCGGCTTTAACTTGTTTAATATGCTTTTAATTAACTTATTTATTGTTGTATTTTTAGCTGTGAGCCCGAGTCCTTTTGGAGAGGGGCATATAAATCGAATAAATAAATAAATAAATAAATAAATAAATAAATAAATATTGCTTAACCCTAAACAAAAATATATTTTAATCATAACTTTAAGAATTAAAAAAGAAACTGAAATAAACAGGAAAAATTAAATAAGATTTTGATCTTAGAATGTTATAAATGTCCTAAGGTCCAGATAAAATTGGAATATTTAAACTTTTACAGTAAGATTTTGGAATTAATTATGATATACAAACAACTTCTGATCAGAAACAGATCTTGTTTTGGTTTTTAAAAGATAAAATAACAGAGATAGATGGGACCTTGGAGGTCTTCTAGACCAACCCCTTGCTCAAGCAGAAAACACTATACCATTTCAGACAAATGGCTGTCCAATCTCTTCTTAAAGAGATATAACATAGATAAACAATTTAAAGAGTTCAAAAACTGGTCAGTAGAGGGAATTTTTTTAAATACACTTTGTTAAATTTTATTACATTAAAAGAAACAAAACAAAACATCAAACACACAAGCACAAAACATTAAAACATTAAAGTATAATATTCATTGACAACTACTTGTGGTGATATTTACATAGCAATCCTATATACATTCTAACAGTGGCCTAAGCCTAAGTATACTTTATTCTATCTATGACCTCTATTTAGTAGTTGCCTATCTTTATTCTATCTCCTATCTAACCAATTATACCATTGTTCCCACACCGTGTAAAATATTGAATCTTCTTTATCTTTCAAACTTAATGATAGCTTATCCAATTAAATATTTTAATAGATTAAAAATATAAAGGTCTATGAGATGGTATAAAATTATGACAATAAAAGTAGTGAGGACATTTGAAAATGGAATTGTAAAAGAGCAGCCATGATATCTATAATGCCAGTAATGAGGTCTGCTTCTATGTATAGACTATGTTCAAAAGATGCTATTGAAGAAATGTCAAATGTAGAACAAATTTTATCTGATAAGATGGAGATGATGTTCAAAGTGGATTTACAATTGACAGGTCAAGAGAATCATTTAGAAAAGGAAGTTTCACTGGATCTACAAAAGAAACTGGCTGAGAAATTTAAAAGAGAAATATAAATAACAAACCAGGAGAGTGACCTGAGTAGGTCTATTATTCTGGATTCATAAAAGATGCTGGATTTATTATAGCCTTGAAGAACTCAGTAAGATGGGACAAAGAAGAAATGAAGAGAAATAAAAGTGTACAGCTATATTTTGAATGCCCTAAAGATTAAGATTGTTTGAAGTAAAAGGTAGAACTATAAAGTTGCTTTATTTGATCAAAGTTTTTTAAAAAAAGATCTGTTGTTATTTTTGGCTATTATTTATGGACTTTTACTGATGCCAGGCCTGAAAAGTTCGTGCTTGAGGGACTTGTTGTAAGCTTGTAACTTTAGAAGGGTACTAAATTTATTTATACGAGCTGTGATGAAGGTTGGAAGTTACTCTATATATTTATTTTTTCTTTATCTATTTGCTTTTCACATTCTTCTCTTTTTTTGTCTTGTAATTTTTACTCTGGATTGTCTTATCTGTTTTTAAATTTTAGCTTGCATTAGCTTTTACTATTATAAGCAATTTTAACAAAAAATATGCAGAGAGAGGAGAGAGGAGGAGGAGAGGGAGAGGAGGGGAAGAGAGGAGAAAGAAGAGGAGGAAAAAGGAAGGGAAGGGAAGAGAAGAGGAGAGAGGAGAGAAAAGAAGAGAAACAAAGATGATAAGGGATCTATAGCTGAACCGTGCAAGGAGCTACAAAATTGCAGAATTATAGAACTGCAGAGTTGTGGTGATCTTCTAGTTGATTGAGGGAACTAAGTGTGTTTAGTCTAACAAAGAGAAGGACTCATGGTGACACAATAGTAGTCTTCCAGTGCTTGAGAGGATGTCACAGAGAAGGAGCAGTCGTCCTCCAAAGCTTCTGAGGGGAGGGCGAGAACTAACAGGTGGAAGATCATTGAAGAGAATCCAGACTAGAACTAAGGAGAAATGTCCTGATAATGAGACAAATTAATCAGTGGAATGGCTTACCTCTGGAAGTTGTGAGTGCTCCGTCGCTGAAGGTTTCAAGAAAGGACAGGACAGCTATTTGTCCAGAATGGTATAGGGTCTCCTGCTTGAGCAGGGAGTTAGACTAGAAGACCTCTGAGGTCCCTTCCAACCCTATTATTATTCTATTCTATTCTATTCTGTTCTGTTCTGTTCTGTTCTGTTCTGTTCTGTTCTACTCTACTCTACTCTACTCTACTCTACTCCATTCTGTATTATTCTATTCTGTTCTGTTCTGTTCTATTCTTTTATCCCAATCCTATCCCTATCCTATCCTATTCCATTCCTATCCTTGGTCATAATCCAGATCAAAACATCCCAAATAGATGTACACATGCACCTTGAATACATCCATCAGAAGGTAACATGTCCCATCTCTGGGTGATTCCAAACACTGAATTCTCTTGCTCTCTCTATTCAATGCAGCTTCCACTCTGAATATTAAAGAGCTTGTTTCTGGTTGTGCCCAGAGCCAAAATGCTTCATACAGGGAAGCCTTATCTAACTTGGTTCTTAGTGCTGGCACCATCTCTTTTTAATGTACCCCTTGAGTGGGGTGTCCCATGATGCTCCAAAAGGTCTTGGCAACATTGCCATTTTGACTATGCCTATGGGGAACAATCAACAAAGACCTGGGAAACAAACCAAGTAGCTCTGTTTAATTTAGTTAACATTAAAGTTCACTTTCCCTGGCCCCACCTATTTGTAGGAGCCCTATTAAAGGCTTGAAAAAACTTCTAGTTCACAACAGCCTATTTTTGCTCTTATAATAGACCATTTTATTTATGGATTTAGAATATAATAGAATAGAATGAGCTGGAAGGGCCCTTGGAGGTCTTCTAGTCCAGCCCCTTGTTCAAGCTGGAGAATCTATACTATTTTAGATAAGTGGCTATCTAGACTCTTCTTAAAAACATCCAGTGATGGAGCATCCACAACTTCTGAAGGCAAGCTGTTCCACTGGTTAATTGTCCTCACTGTTAGGAAGTTTCTCCTTAATTCCAGGTTGCTTCTCTCTTTGATTAGTTTTCAACAATTGTTTCTTATCTTGCCTTCTGGTGCTTTGGAGAATAATTTGATTCCCTCTTCTTTGTGGCAGCCCCTCAAATACTGGGATACGGCTATCATGTCCCCTCTAATTCTTCTTTTCTTTAGACTATCCAAACCCAAATCCTGCAGCCATTCTTCCTATGATTTAGTCTCCAGGCCTTTGATCAACTTAGTTGCTCTTCTCTGAATTTTTTTCCAAAGTCTCAACTATCTTTTTTATAGTATGGTGACCAAAATTGTTTATCCATGTATTCATTTATTTAGGCTGCTTCTTCATTTATTTAGGCTGCTTACATAACTGATTAATATCACTTCACTGTCCTATAAGGCAAGTTCTTTGGGCAGTTCACAAAGCCAATAAAATATTAAAATACAATATGAAACAATTAAGCTGTGAAAACAAAAAGAAAATATAAGCACTTTTTTTTAACAAACTCCCCCAAAAAAAATCCACCCTTGTCCTTGTTTATTTAGCTATTATGGAAAAAAAACAATTCTTAAATGTGTGAACATAAGTCCCAGTTCTAAGTTGTTAAATGCAAATTTTCCACATGTTCTCATTACACTTTTAACAATGCACCAGCAAAGTTTCCAGGACTTGTTTTGTGCTTTCTCAGATGGTCTGAGCATAATGAAAACTTGCAAAAAAGACCAATTTATGTGCAAACACAAGATTCTTCTGACATTTGCCAGGAATAATGGAACTATAAGGAACCATAAAATTCTCCCTTTTTATGACCCTATAATCCCTTAATTTCAGGGTACAATCGAAGCAGCTGAATAGAGCTGAGCATTTACTGGCTGGAAGCCCTTCCTGACACCATGCAGAGTTCACAGCAATTTTTTTTTGCACCCTAGGAGAGAAACATCTACTGTTACCTAGCATTGAACTCTCAATCTTCCGAGTGGAAGGCAAGCATCTTTACCAGTAAGCCACCATGCTGCTCTGCCAATAAAGAATAAAAAAGAAGCAGAGCTTTCAACATATGTCATGTCCATCATCTTGACTTTTTTCAACTCATCTCCTGGTGGAAAGATGGTGGACAATAAAAGGTGCCATTCTACAAAGGAAGGGGAACGAAAGCATGAAAATGTGGAAGGAGGAGAAACAGAAATGGAAAGTTATAGAATCCTAGACTTGAAAGGGACCTTGGAGGTCTTCTAGTCAATCCCTGCCCAGAGCAAAAAACTTCAGACCATCTTAGATAAATGGCTGCCTAACCTTTTCTTGAAAGCCTCCAGTGCTGAAGCCTCCATAAGTCCAGGAGGTAAGTTGTTCCTTTGTTTAACAAATCTTACTGCCAGGACATTCTTCCTTCTTTTGACTATGAAGATTTTCAAACATCCAGATCATGGATGCTTTTCCAAAAGGCAGCTGGACCTTCTTATTTTTTTCCTTGAAAAGGTTTTGCCTTCTCATCCAAGAAACATCTTCTGTTCGAAGAAATTTCTGGGATGAGAAGAGAAACATTTTCAAGGAACTGAAGAAGTTTCTTGGATGAGAAGCGAAACGTTTTCAAGGAACTAAGAAGTTTCTTGGATGAGGCGCTAAATGTTTTCAAGGAAAAAAAATTAAGGAAGTCCAGTTGCCTTCTAGAAAAGCACTTTTGGGGTTCCTTCTTTTGAGTTTTGATGTTTTGCTGTAAAACTTTTCATTTGTTCATCCTTGTCTTGTTCTTCGGCGGTACAATTTAAGGAAAACAAATCCATGCCTTGTGACATTCTTAAGGATGGAAACATTGCTATCATCTCTCCTCTTAGTCTTCTCTTCTTTAGACTAAACACACTAAGTTCTGTGAACTGTTCTTCATGGGATTGAGATGCCAAGAATTTGACTGTTCTTGTTGCTCTTCTCAGCATGCTTTCCAGCCCACTGGGCAGGGAGGAGAAATCCTTCCAAGTGCTGGAGGAATGGACCTCAAATCTGGTGAAAATGTCATTGAACACCAGTGTTCTCAGCCTTTCAAAAGCCTCATGTTCACTAGCGCAGGGGTCCCCAACTTCCCAGGCCGCAGCCACCTACAAGCTGTGGCCTATTTGGAATTGTGCCATATGAGAGGCAGCCAGGCATGCATGCATCTGTGCAGCTCAACTCACACATGCATAACTTGACACACACATGCAGTGGGATCGCATAGGTATGCATGCATTTGCAGCTCCTTTTGCATTCAAGATGCATGCATGCCTGCTGCTTGTGCGACCCAGTTCTGCTGCTTTCTCTCCCCTGAACTGGGCCACCAAGCCACAAAGGTTGGGGACCAGCCTAGTGTACTCCCCTTGAGAAGAGAAAACATTGGCCAATGTGTTTGTGGATCCAATCTGAATTGGTCACCATGGACCAAATGTTTATTCTTTCAAACTTTGATGCTCATAATGGAGCTCATCATCAGGAAACTTCTTTCTCTCCAAAATATAGACTGTTCTATATGATATATTTATATGGTTCCTGGTCGTCTGCAGTTTTTAATTGCTAATTAGGGTGTTGCTAGCTGGCTATTAAGTCATTAATTGTTGTCTCCTTGTGTGTCACACCCTCAGCTCCTAAAAACTCAATAGGTTGGTGGTAAATCAGCATTCCTATTGACTGAAAAGGGCATCAATCTGGCTATTTTTGTCCTTGCTCAGCCAACAATCATAATAGCTGCAAAATTGAATGCATGTCCTTGTTCATTGCAATATTCTGGAGAGAAAGAGAGAGAGAGAGAAAGAAGTTCCCTGATAATGGGCTCCAACATGAACCAAAAGCTTGGAAGAATAAACTTCTGTTCCCAGTGACCAACTGAGATTGGATCCAGTCTTGCAAACCTTATCCTGGGATACATATATTTACCTTCATTCACCAGTGTCTCTGCCCTTCAAGCTTCAAAAACACTAGCAAATGCCAATATTCTAAGCCTTCCAGAACATTGCTATTTGCTAGTGCTTTTGACAAATTTGGGGTCCATTCCTCCAATGTGTGCATTCAGGAGGGACAGACCTCAAATGTAGCAAAAATGCCACCAAATGACATCATTCTTGTGATCATTCTCCCAGTGGGGCAGGGAGAGGAACTGGGGTTCCTAGGTATGGCAAGAGGTCAGTGCCCTCTACCTATCTCACTATGCCCAGAAGATCCAGGCCCTCTCCTTATGCTTGGCTTAACAACCCATGTGGTCACTTAACAACCACAACTGGGAAAGCCAGGATTGCAGTTGTTAAGTGAAGCAGCCACATACAGTAGCATCTTGTTTAACAAATGCTTCACTCAAGGACTGAGATTCTGGACCCAATTGTGCCAATGTGTGGAGGGCTACCTGTGGATCATTCATGGAATCCCTTTTCTATCTTTTTTCTTTGCCTCAAAAGTCTGGCACATGCCCACTATATCTTTATCAGCTTTCCCTTTACTAGGAAAAAGATTGGGAGACTAAGCTGTCTGGTATAATGAAAAGCTGATGAATCCATATCATGCTATTTTTCAACACAACTCTCACTAACCATGTTCTCTATTTCTTGTTACTTGGAGCTGCAGAACCCCCCCACACACAATCAAATAGGTGTGAATACAGCTAAATAAAAACACCACGAGAGGACAATCAAATCAGTCTGCTAGGCTGTGGCTTCATTAAAATGTCATGCAGGTTTGCTTGCTTGCTTTCCAATCTGTTGTAAAACAATTTGTAGATCTGCTTGTCAAGTTGCCATGTTTTCTGAAAGGTCTCCAGAAGACCTTTTTGGATGAGAGGTGCCATTTATCTATCCTGTTAGATAAAAGTCATCTTTTATAAGATTGGGTATTTTTTTAAATAATTTTTATTGTTTTTTATATACAACAAATCATTCCATTTCAATCGTGCGTCAACCTGGGTACATATTTCAATTATTTAAACATTATAAATGATATTATTTTATCAAATCTAACAATACATCAATGTTCCCATATATATTCCCATAATAATATCACACATTATAACTTTGCTTAAGCTTGTCTAATCGTTCTATAAATACATCAATTTTTTTAGGTTGTTTTATTCTCTATCCATTGATAAAACATATTCCATACCATGTAATATTCAGTTTCTTCTTTTGCTTTAATTTCTAGTGTCAATCTATTCATTTCTGCACATTCACATATTTTTTCAATTATTTTTCGTAAGATTGGATGAATTTGAAAATACTCCTGCTAGACTTCAGGCCCAAACCCGAAGATCAGGGGTGGGATTCTACCGGTTTGGACCGGTTTGAGTGATCTGGTAGTTCTGGTGCTTCATTACCTTGTTTTTGAGCTCAGCTGATTCCACAGCAGAGGTTCACTGAATCAGTTGTTACACAGTTGAATCCCACTGCTGCCGAAGATAGGTACATTCCTTCTTTTAAAAAAATTTTTTATTTTATTTATACAAACATTCCATCTTTCATTTGAACAGTGTGTCAGCTGAGTATACCTATCTCGTGCAATAACCATTATAGTTTATACATATTCATTTCTTTCACTTTAATATTCTATTCTTACATCATACTAATCTATATCATAAGTACATTCCTTCTATGTAGGAGAGTCCCAAAGGTGCTTTTTTTCAAGAAACAACTGGACTTTCTGGTTTTTCTTTGAAGACATTTCACTTCTCATCCAAGAAGCTTCTTCAGTTCTGACTGGATGGTGGGGAATGGAAGGATTTATAAGATCCAAAACTGAGCCCAAAATTTCTGTTGCTATGAAAGACAGTTGTTAAGTGAATTTTGCCCCATTTTAGGACCTTTCTTCCAACAGTTCTTAAAAGTGAATCACTGCAGTTGTTAAGTGTGTAACAAATCCATTTTTAAGCTGCTCACTTAAAAACATCCACCTTGCTTGGCAACATAAAATCTGGTCCAATTGTGGTTGAAAATTGAGGAACATCTCTATTGCTTATGCTTGTTATTTGTGGGGTTTTTACCATTTTGTATTTTACACACCCAGGGTTATAAGATAGTTATAAGATAGTTGGCCATACAGATTTCCTAAATAAGCAACAATGAAATAAAGCGACTCATGCCTGTTTTAATTAACAGAAGGAATAGGGGGATAGAATTAAGAGAGGGATAGAATTACAATCGCGTGAAGTGTTAGTAGCACATTACAAAGCCTTGGTAAGACCACACTTTGAATCCTGGATCCAGTTCTGGTAGCCACGATGTAAAAAAAAAGATGTTGAAACTCTAGAAAGAGCAACCAAGATGATTAGGGGACTGGAGGATAAAACATATGAAGAACAGTTGCTGAAACTGGGTATATCCACTTTAATGAAAAGAAGACTAGGGGTGACATGATAGCAGTCTTCCAATATCTCAGGGGTTGCCACAAAGAAGAGGGAGTCAAGCAATTCTCCAAAACACCTGAAGGCAGGACAAGAAGCAATGGGTGGAAACTCATCAGGGAGAGAAGCAACTTAGAACTAAGGAGGAATTTCCTGACAGAATAATTAATCACCGGAACAACTTGCCTCCAGAAGTTGTAAATGCTCCAATACTGGAAATTTTTAAGAAGATATTGGATCATCATTTCTCTGAAATGGTATAGGGTTTCCTACCTGAGCAGGGGGTTGGACTAGAAGACCTCCAATGTCCCTTCCAACTCTTCTATTCTATTCTATTCTATTCTATTCCATTCCATTCCATTCCATTCCATTCCATTCTCCCTTCCCTTCATCTATTCTATTCTATTCTATTCTATTCTATTCTATTCTATTCTATTCTATTCTATTCTATTCCATTCCATTCCATTCCATTCCATTCCAAATTTTCTATATCCTATATTCTATTCTATTCTTTGATGATATTCTAAGCATGCCAACCATAAGATTTATGTGCTCCTATGACTGAGAAAGGGCTATAAGATTTTAATCCATTTTGTTTTCTGTCTAGACAGTTCATCTCTTCCACTATCCATAAAATCAGAAGAATTTTATCAGATAAGAGTTTTCCTGTCCCATCTAAGATGAAGGCCTCCTTTCTGGGTGCAAAATATTAATTTTCCTTTAAGTAATGTTTGGGAAGAACAGAGGAGTGGGGCAAACTCTGATTTAGAGTGTCAGCACTTTCTGAAGTTGTATGAAGTGCATTTTCTCCTCCTTACATACACTCACACACACACACAAAACGTTGTGAGTCACCACCATTTAATCATGAAGGATTTTTACAATGAATACCAAAACAGTCCCTTTTATTATTCATAGATAACATCCTTCCCAATAGAAAAGTACTTTGCGATGAATTATTGTGCTCCAAAACTTGGTTTCAGCTTAATCTCTCAGGGGCTGTTCCTTCTCTATATCTAATTTATTTTTAATACCACAGGGGCTGTTTGGGATTGATGAAATGCACACCCTTTCCTGATTGCACACTCAGGATGGGTAGAAAAAAATGTAATAATTCTGAGAACCAAAGCTATGGAAAGAAGGACCAGGAAATGGGTTTGGGCTTGAGTCTTCTTAACTTTATGGAAACAAAGGGAATGTGTGGAACCATTTATTCTTGGAGAGGGAGCAAATAATAGAATTGTAAAGTTGGAAGGAGCCACAAGGAGAAAAAATATTGCTAGTCCTTCTGCATAGGTTTAGCTAGATGACAGCTAAATAATAGCTAGATAGAATAGCTAGATAGATTTGATAGGTGATAGACAGATGATAGATAGATTATACATATATAATGTTTTTGTAGATTTTCACCTCTCCACCAGTATTTATAGAGAGACGGCAGCTCCGATCACACTTTGCTCACACAAGCATGAAGCCGAAAGCACCAGCCTGAAGATGGCGAGTGGGACCTCGTCGAAACGTCGCCAAGATACTCAATCTTACACGGGAAAAGTCCTGAACACGCCAAGACCTGCATACCTATACCCATGAAAATCTATGAAAACAAATATCCTACCTCTACGGGGAGGAAACCTTCCGGCTGACCAGGACCTACGAGAAACTCAAAGTCCGAAGAGCCACCATCTTATGTGATCTCACATTCCTATGCAATTGCTGAGACAAAAACGTGATCCCCACTTGCTTCCAACTCAAATTCCACTCTAAAACCTCAGCCACTGAAAGGATCCTGAAAAGAACTGAATTAGCTCTAATCAGAAATGAACTCCACAGGAAAAGATTCCTACTAGACCAAACCAACAGGGACCTACTCACTCTCCACCTCAAACTCAGTAACAAAATCCACCCAGCACTCTGGGACAAATCCAAACAACTAGCCCTCTGGAGAGCCGAAACGGAAACCTCCCACAAGACAGACACACACACCAACAAACTCCACAGACTAGAGAAATGCCAGAAGCCCAACCCCCCCAACAATGCATGAAACAAAACAGTACACAACACATCAGACAGAAACCAATGTCCTTTCCAAGGGATTCAACTTTGCAGTTGCCCCCAAACGCATCCTCACCGAAAATATCATATGCGGAGTTGAAGCTAGCCTAACCAAAATTAACCCAGATGTAGCCAATAAAATCAGACTTGAAGCCACCAATGTCCTCTACTCCAGTAGTCCACCCAGAAGCAACTTACACAGAGAACAAAAAGCACTCACCAACTTGAGGAAAGACAACAACATAATCATTCTCCCAGCAGACAAAGGCAACGCCACGGTCGTGATGAACACATCTGACTACCAATCCAAACTGTCCAACCTACTCCAAGACCCCGCTTACAAACCTCTAATTGTGAAAGGGAGCTTGAAATTCTAGTGGGCAATCACTTAAATATGAGCCAGCAGTGTGCGGAAGCTACCAAAAAAAGCCAACCCAGTTCTTGGCTGCATTAACAAAGATCATGTGAAGTGTTAATACCACTTTATGAGGACTTGGTAAGGCCACACTTGGAATACTGCATCCAGTTTTGGTCGCCACAATGTAAATAGATAGATAGATGATAAGATAGATAGATAGATAGATAGATAGATAGATAGATAGATAGATAGATAGATGAGACAAAGAGGGAGAGAGCATACCAGACTAGAAACTAGGAGATGGTGAGTTCTAATTCTACCTTAGGCATAGAAGCTAGCTGGGTGGCTTTGGGCCAATTACCAAAATAAGATTAGTTCAAGGCTAATATTTTTTCCTTATGGACCTTATGTAACTTTAGAGAAAGAGCTAAATCTACAACTGAATTTGTAACTTGTCCGGCGCAAAAGACCAGGTCCATATCTGGAAGCCCAATCAAACTTATTTATTGTTAAAAAATGGACAGGAATCTTCTCAACAAGTCATTAGCACCTGCTCAGAATTAGTTAAGGGTCCATGGAATTCAAGGGGAGATTGGAGTTGGCTCACTTGTGGCTATGTAGGGATTCTAGGCTGATTCCTCTTTTAACTCCACCCACAGAAGCTGCCACTCCTTTTCCTACATCGCTATTGTACAGTCACATCTTTTTTCTTTCTTTTCTAATTTTCTTCTACCTTTTTTCTTTTTTCTTTAGTTTTCTATTTCTTTCTTTCTTTTCTTCTTATTCTATTTTATTTTGCCTTAATTCTTACTCTGGTTGTTAAAACTTGAAACAAACTTATATTTTTTAAAACATCTCTTATGTCAGCCATCTTGTGGGAGTGTCCCTGCAATCTTCCCCCAAGTTCCTGACTTTTCACTAATCCCTAAACTGTTTGGGACATTCCTGACCTAAACAATTACCTGGTTAATTCTTCATTCCATCACTTGTGATTTCCTTTGTCCCTGTGTGTTTGAACAAAGGTGGCTGTGGTTTGTATAAATATGGATGAGAATCCACAGCCTTCCATTAAGTGCTGCATTTTCATTGCTTCAGAAATAGTTTCAGAAGCTGGAAAGGGAAAGGAAGAGGCTAATAATGTACAAAGAGTCCTTAAACGCAGGATGCCTCCTTAAGCTGCCCAAGAATTCAGCTACATCACGTACTATTAGCATGGGCCTCCGGGAATTGAGGTCAAAGAAAGGAGGCAGGTATATTAATTGCCAAGAAAATCTTGCTATCTGCAGCTTGTCCCATAAATCCACTTGAGTCTAGAGATATTGACATTGCCATCAGGAAGTGAGAACTTGTGAAGATAAAAGCAAAAATACCATATCTTGGTGACAAAATGCAGGAGGCTGTATATTAAACTCTGTGGCGGCAAGCTGTGGCGAATGCAGAATGCAACAGAAGTTTTGAAAAATAATAATTGGATCCAGCACAGGAGAAGGGGGAGGGTCAGAGATGGAGGAGGAGGACAAGAAACAATTGATGGACACTAGTCAAGGAGAGAAGCAACTTGGAATTAGGGAGAAACTTCTGAACAGTGAGGACAATTAACCAGTGGAACAGCTTGCCACCAGAAGTTGTGGATGCTTCATCACTGGAGACTTTTAAGAGACTGGACACTCACTTGTCTGAAATGGTATAGAATCTCCTGCTTGAGCAGAAGGTTCGACTAGAGGACCTCCAAGGTCTCTTTCCAGCTCTATTCTAATTGATTGATTGATTGAAGAGGAAGAGGAAGAAGTGGAAAAGGGGAGAGAAGAGGAGGAAGGGGAGAGAGAAGAGGAGAAGCGGGGGAGAAATGGTAGAGATGGAGAAGATGGAGGAAGAGAAGGAAGAGGATGGGTGGGGGAGGAGGAGAAATGAAAACAAGAGGAAGAGAAAGAGAAAGGGGAAGGGGAAAAGAAAGGGAGAGAAAAGGAGGAGGGGGAGAGGAAGAGAAGGAAAGGTAAATATGGAGGAGGAGGGGATGGATGAGAAGTGAACCATCTTCAAAGAGAAACCAGAAAGTCCCGTTGCCTCCTGAAAAAGCACCTTTGGGGCAACCATGACCTGGAAGCTTCCAAGGAGCTTCTTCAGCACTGACTGGTTGATGGGGAATTGAAAGATTTATACTCTTTGCAGACAGTTGGTCATTTGCGTTGTCCTATTCTGTCAGAGCTGAAGAAGCTTCTTGGATGAGAAGCAAAACATTTTCAAAAGAAAAAACAAGAAAAGTCCAGTTGCCTCCTGAAAAAGCACCTTTGGGACCTCCATCGAGAAGGCTCTTCCATTTGGCCCCACCAGATGGACCTCCTTAAGAGTGGGGACTCAGAACATTCCAGAATAACAGAGTTGGAGGTCTTCCAGTCCAAGCCCCTGCTCAGGAAGGAAAACCTACACATTCCCTGCCTTCTCACTCTGGTAGATCAGTTAGATACGAAAAGAACATCCTTCAAATAACTTGTTCCTAGTGTCAAGGTTCCAAGTAATACATCCATCACAAAGAGAACTCCGAGGCAGGCAAATTCCTCAAAGAACATTTTATTAGGATACATCATATTGGCACAAGGCTGGTGAAAACCGACTCTAAGGGTTCTCGCGGTTTTCACCTAATTAAAAGTAAAAGTTTATCACTTTCCCAAAACAACTAACCACATGGTCCAAACAACATACAGTCCAGTTGCTAGGTGACCTCAATCTCCTCCTTCTGAACACCTGCGGGAATGTCCTTGGTTCCCAAGGAAAAGTATTTTGTTTTGTCTACAGCACTCCAGCTCTCTACTTCCCCCCTCTGTATCCTTCAGCTGCAGTATGTGTCAGCACTGAAGCTAAAAGCATACAATGGCCTCAGTTTGGCCAACTTGAAGGTTGTCAACCAGGCTTTGAAGGGATCAACCAGCACCAGACGTGGTATTCAGCAGATTCTGACCAGTTCTGGAGAACCAGTAGCGGAAATTTTGAGTAGTTTGGAGAACCGGCAAATACCACCTCTGACTGGCCCCACCCCCATCTATGCTCTGCCTCCTGAGTCCCAGCTGATCTGCTGGGTCTCCTTTAGTTGCCCTGCACAGGAGATCGGAGCTAGAAAGCAGGTTAGTGGGGTGGGGAGGGAATGGGGATTTTGCAGTATCCTTCCCCTGCCACGCCTCCAAGCCATGCCACGCCCACCAAGCCACACCCACAGAGCTGGTAGTTTAAAAAAAATTGAATCCCATCTCTGACCAGCACCTTTAATTGGACTGGACAACACACTGGTAACCAATGCAGCTCCCGTAGGGGAAATGAGAGATGCCTAAATCTAGTCTTGCACAATACTATGTGAACCACTGAATTTTCGACCCTTTGAAGCCTCAGGTTTGCCACCTGTGGAGACTTACTCTGCTCCTTGTTCTTGGGAATAGTGGTCCATTTCAGGCCAAAAATGAACGGAACTAATTATTCCTGAACAGCTATTTCTCAATTGAATTATTTCGTCCTCATAGGGAAGAGGGAAATGATGGAATTCAGTGAGTCCGAGCTGTGCAGTTTCATTCATTTTTTTTTCCTAAGATTAAAGTCAGTACCATTGTGGGAAGTTTAGTTGTAATAATAATTGGGACCGGGGGTTCAAACCAAGATGGCATCTACCTGCTGTCGTATTCCTGTTCTCTTGAAGTTTCCTCCCCTGTTCTCACCTCTTGTGCTTGCTCTATCTGCTACTTTCATCTTTAATCAAAAGCGCACTGGCAACAGACAGTCCTTTGTAACTAAGGAGCTTTGCTCTCAAAGCGCCACTGGTTGGGCTTTGATTTCAGAGGAGGGGAGATCACAGACCATCTTGTATCAGTTTTCAACAAGAAGTAATTTTTTTAAAAAAAAAGAGATCTATTGAAATGAAACACCAGCTCTGGTCAATATATGGCCCTTGAGAAGGAGCTCTCGGAAAGGTCACCGCTGAAATTTGCTGAGGGAAGGAACTTTTGGGGCAGCGGTGGGATGTGTCCAACAAATGATTGCAGTCGATGATACATTTGTGATGTGTAATTAATTTCCGATGCATGACAGACTTCATCGTAGTTTCCACTGGGAAATTGTGAGCATCCTAGCTCAAGCTCAGTCCAAAACCGCTGGAGAATTCCTTTAAGCCTGGCACTCAGACAAATTGGCCATCTACAAGCACTTCTTTTTCCCCCTCCTCCTCCTCCTCCTCCTCCTCCTCCTCCTCCTCCTCCTCTTCTTCTTCTTCTTCTTCTTCTTCTTCTTCTTCTTCTTCTTCTTCTTCTTCTTCTTCTTCTTCTTCGTCTTCTTCTTCTTCCTCCTCCTCCTCCTCCTCCTCCTCCTCCTCCTCCTCCTCCTCCTCCTCTTCTTCTTCTTCTTCTTCTTCTTCTTCTTCTTCTTCTTCTTCTTCTTCTTCTTCTTCTTCTTCTTTTTCCTCCTCCTCCTCCTCCTCCTCCTCCTCCTCCTCCTCCTCCTCCTCCCTTATCCATCATCAGACGTTGGCAATCATGTTGGCAATCCTGTTTTTATCAACAGCCACATGAAAAGTGCTGTTGAGTTTTGTTGTCCTAAACTGTCCTGGACAAAAGAGGCACATGGTGATAAATGATACAAACAACTTAACATAAGTTAAAGACATAAATACAAAAGATAACTTCTGGTGCTTTGGGAATCGATTGACTCCTTCTTCTTCATGGCATACGCTGAGATATTGGCAGGGGTGGGATTTTTACCAGTTTGCCCCAATTTGGGCCAACCAGTAGCTCTGAAGATCAGCTGGGAGTGAACCAGTTCACTCTGACAATCAGCTGCTTGGCCCACCCACCCACCCCAACTCTAGTCTGTACTTTATTTCCAGGTTTTCTAGCTCAGATGCTTCACGTGGCATAGCAGATTGCCGTGAGTCAGCTGTTTTACACACAGGGCTTGCAGCAGAAGGTGAGTTGCAAACGCTGTGTGTATGCACGAAGTGCATGCTCACCAAACCAGCTATTACCCCGGTTGAATCTCACCCATGGGTATTGGAAGACTGCTATCATGTCTCCCCTGGTCCTTCATTTCATGAGACTAGACGTACCCAGTTCCAGCAACTGTTCATCATATCTTTCAGTCTCCAGTCCCCTAATCATCTTTGTTGCTTTTCTCTGCACTCTTTCTAGAGTCTCAACCAGGGGTGGGATGCTACTGGTTCTGCCCGGTTCTAAAGAACCGGTAGCTCTGAAGAGCAGCAGACACCAAACCGGTTTTGTGTTTGCTGCTGTTTGGCCCACCCGCTCGCCTGGGCTCTTACCTGTCCTTTATTTCCTGCTTTTTCAACCTCAGCTGCTTTGTGCGGCACAGCTGAGGTTGAAAAAGCAGGAAAAGAGAGGATTTTCAAATGCTGTGCACCCGCATGCAGCGTTTTTCAGCTGTCTGCGCAGCACAGGTTAAGGTATTTTTACACACGTGCACAGCACAAAACGTGTGCAAAACATAGTCACTGAACCGGTAGTAACACCGGTTGAATCCCACCCCTGGTCTCAACATCTTTTTTTATAATATGGTAACCAAAACTGGATTCTAAATATGGTCATTAAGCCTTAATACAACCACATTTAGGAGAGGGGAGTCAAGCCATTCTCCAAAGCACCAGAAGGCAGGACAAGAAGCAATGAATGGAAATGAATCAAAGCAAGAAGCAACCTAGAACTGAGGAGAAATTTCCTGAGGTGAGAACAGTTGACCAGTGGAACAACTTGACTGCAGAAATTTTATGTAGATGCTCTATAGAAGAATGGTTGCAGAAGCTGATGGAGTTGGCTGAAATGGCAAAATTGATTACTCTGCTCAAAGAAAAGAACATAAGTACTTTTGTTACCACATGGAAACCACTTCTGAACTTTGTGCTTGACGTGGAAAAGAATGAAACTTTGAGTCTGGGTTTTGCAGATCAGACTGATAGACTTTTGTAGAAATGACTTGTTCATACTATTATGGTAAAACAAAAAGTAGAGATTTGTTGTTAATGCCATATTCTACTGTAACAGATAGAGTCAGAAGTCAATGCTTCTTTTTCTTTCCCTACCCTTCCTCACTTTTCTTTGTCTTCCCCTTCCCTCTCTCTGTCCTCTTATTTGCTTTTGTATTTTATAATACTTTATAAACTAATAAAAACGTATCCATAAGAAGTTTCTCACTTGCAATGTATGGCTGTGAAAGTTGGACTAAAAGAAAGACTGAGCACCAAAGAATGGAGGTCTTTGAACTCTGGTGCTGGAGAAGACTCCTGCAAGTCCCTTGGACTGCAAGACAATTCAACTGGTCAGTCTTAGAGGAATCAAGCTGGATGGAGTCACTGAAGCAGTCGGTGAGAGCTTAAATGGACTCCAGGGGATGGTAGAGGACCGTTGTCCATGAGGTCACGATGGGTCGGACACGACTTCACGACTAACAACAAGAAGAAGTTATAGATGCTCCATCACTTGAAGGCTTTCAAAAAGAGACTGGACAGCCATTTGTCTGCAACTGTATAGGACGCCTGCTCATGCAGGGAGTTGGACTAGGTGACCTCAAAAGTCCCTTCCAACTCTATAATTCTGTTATCAGCTACATGCCATTAAAAAAAGACAATTAAAAAGCTTTAAAAAAGAAACAAAAGACCAGAACATGTCCTCATCAGGAGTCAACACAAAGATCAGCAACATCAAGACTAACCTTAGAGAAGACATTAAACAATATCCCTATCAAGGAACTACCAACAGGGGCCATGAATGAAGGAAGGAGCTGATCAAGTGACTGGATTGTGTTGAAGGTGGGTGGATTTCCCCTGCCCAATGTTTTTATTATTATTATTTTTATTATACAGTAGATATTTAAAAATTTGTGAGGGTCCTCTAGAGTCACCTAGGAGAAAGTCAAAGTTGTTTAATAAATAATTGTTGAACTTCAGAAAGAAAAGGAGGATATCAGTGCAACCCAATGGGGTGTGATTAATGGAGAGGATTCCATTCATGGCTTTCCATGCAGTTCATGGGAATCCAGGTAGTCCTTGATTTACAACCATTCATTTAGCAACCATTCAAAGTAACAGCAGCACTGAAAAAAAGTGATTTATGACCGTTTTTCACACTTATGACATTGCAGCATCCCCATGGTCACATGATTTTAAATTTGGATACTTGGCATCTGGAATCTGGATCACATTTATGACAGCTGTGATGCTTCGGGGGAGAATCACCTTTTGTGACTTTCTGATGAGCAAAGTCATTGGGGAGGCCCGATTGACTGAACAACCATGTTCCTAACTGAACAACTTTAGTGATTCAATCAATCAATCAGAATAGAGCTGGAAGGGACCTTAGAGGTCTTCTAGTCCAGCCATCTGCTCAAGCAGGAGACCTTATGCCATTTCAGACAAGTGACTTTTCTTAAGAAAAGATTCGGACCAAGATTCTGGAGGCAAAGCTGTTCCACTGGTTAATTGTCCTCACTGTTAGAAAGTTTCTTCTTAATTCCAGATTGCTTCTCTCTCTGATTAGCTTCCACCCATTGATTCTGGTCTTGCCTTCTGGTGCTTTGGAAAATAAATTGACCCCTTCCTCTTTCTGGCAGCCTCCAGTATATTGGAATATTGCAATTCATCCATGCATCCATCCATGCATCCATGCATCCCTCCCTCCCTCCCTCCCTCCCTTCATCCTCCATCCCTCCATCCCTCCATCCCTCCATCCCTCCATCCCTCCATCCCTCCATCCATCCTCCATCCATCCATCCATCCATCCAAGCATGTTGCAGGAACACAACTATTATCAGGGTCTCCAAACATTATTTTTGAGATAAAGGCAGCTGTCATAACAGAATAACAGAACATCATCAGAATTGGAAGGGACCTTGGAGGTCTTCTAGCCCAACCCCTGCTCAAGCAGGAGACCTTATACTATTTCAGACAAATGGTTGTCGAGTTTCTTCTTAAAAACCTCCAGTGTTGGACCACCCACAACTTCTGAAGATAAGCTGTTCCACTGGTTGATTGTTGTCACTCTTAAGGAAGTTCCACCTCAATTCCAGGTTGCTTCTTTCCTTGATTAGTTTTCATCCATTGTTTCTTATCTTACCTTCTGGTGCTTTGGAAACTAAGTTGAACCCCCACTTCTTTGTGGCAGCCCTTCAAACACTGCAATACTACTACCACATTCCCCCTAGTTCTTCTTTTCTCTAGACAGGCCATACCCAATTCCTGCAACTGTTCTTCATATGTTCTAGTCTCCAGGCCTTTAATCATCTTAGTTGCACTTTTTCCAAAGTCTCAACATCTTTTTTGTAATGTGGTGACCCAAACTGGATGCGGTATCCCAAGTGTAGCCTCACTAAGGCTTAACAACTTGTTAATTCACTTAACAACCATGGCAAGAAAGACCGTAAAATGGGGCAAAACTCATGTAACAACTTCCTCAGTTAGCACCTGAAATTTTGGGCTGAGCCATGGCCGTAAATCGAAGATTAACTGCATCACATTGTCTCCGCCTTCCATTTTTCACATCCATGAATTGAGGAGTTGACCGAAGGGCTTCAGGCAGGGGTGGGATTCAACCAGTGTTACTACTGGTTTGGTGACTATGTTTTGTCTGCATGCCTGACTGTTCTTCAGAGTTACCGGTTGTATAGAACCAGGCAGAACCAGTAGCATCCCACTCCTGGCTTCAGGGTGTCAACTCATAAAACATTTTTATGCCTGTTTTAGAGTTGCCAGAAACAGAAAGGGGGGGGGAGAAAGGAATTAGAAAGAGGAGTGCAGCAGTTTGGAACCGAAAGTGCATTCCATTATTATCTTGAAAAGATAATAACTAAGCGACCGAAGTTTATCACAAATCTCTAATTGGAGAACGTGATTGATGACTCTTGGCTATGAATGTGTTTTGTTGGAGAATATGAATTATGATACACCCAGAGGGGTGGGGGAATCCCAGGCTCAAGGGTGACAGTGAATTACGTGTCTCAGAATCCTCTACATCCAGGTCCTGCTGACATGTTATCTCCTAATAAATCCTTTGAAGTTTTTGAAGTTTGGCTCAAGAGTCATGATTTCATTGGGGTAACCAGCAACTGTTTCCCATCGTCCTATGCACTCTCACAGAGTGGGCCTCCTTGGGGTTCTGTCAGCCAGACAGTGTTGGCTGGTGACCCCCAGGGGTAGGGCCTTCTCTGTGGGAGCACCCATCCTGTGGAACCATCTCCCCCTGGAGATTCAGGTGGCCCCTGACCTCCGTTCCTTCCGCCGGGGCCTCAAAACCAGGTTGTTCCAACTTGCTGACCTGGGCTGAGGGTGGGGAGGGGAATTTTTTAGTCAATGGTTTTATTATTTTTAGCTTTAATTGGGTTTCTTATTTAATATTTTTTAATTGTATATTTGTATTGTTTTATGATTGTACACTGCCCCGAGTCCTTCGGGAGATGGGGCGGGTTAGAAATCAAATAAATAAATAAATAAATAAATAAATACATACATACATACATACATACATACATACACATAAATAAATAACTGCCAGAATCCTGACACAGGTCTTCACTTAGACCTAAAATTTGAGAAAAAGAAGAGAAAGCAAATGATCTTTTATTTTACTTCCTGACTTTTATTTCAAGGATATGATGTACTAAAGATGAAACTGAAGACTAAACTCGGTTCATTTATGTATTTTTTTAAAAAATAGAAACATAAGGACATTGGGTTGCTGTTGTTTTTTTAAAAAAGAATAAGCATTTGTCTTCAAATTGTACTCAGCCTTAAAACGGTACTCCGATCTCTCAGCCAAGAATAAAATTTCACCTGCGATCTGTAATTTGAGACAAGTCTTTCTCAGCCTAATCTTTCAGAACTGTCAATAACACTCAGCCACTTTTCAGAGTGGTGAAAAAAAAAACTGGCAGAGATGAGCACAAATCTATTGTGGGAACTCAATTTTCAGACCTGGAATTTCTGAAGCGTGTGAGGGCAACTGTTCTCGGGAATTTTAATATCGAGAGTCACATCAGCCTGACGTTTTAAATGCATCTCGAAAAACCACACAGTCATCTGGCTTGAGTTTTTATTCCTATCGCAAAACGTTTCTTTTCCTTTAACACAATAACTGAGTTGGAAAGGGTATCAGACAGTGGTGGGATTCAAATTATTTTACTACCAGTTCTGTGGGCATCGCTTGGTGGTCGTGGCAGGGGAAGGATCCTGTAAAACTTTACATCTCCACCCCAAACCAACTCAGTGATGCCCTCTCCGTGATGTCCCATTGCCTGGAAGTGGTACGGATTTGGATGGGGAGGAACAAGCTCCAGCTCAACCCTGCCAAGACTGAGTGGCTGTGCATACCGGCATCTCGAGTGATCCAGAGTGTTCCATCATTGGTTTTGGGGGGAGAGGTGTTGCCCCCCGTAGACAGGGCTCACAACTTGGGTGTCCTCCTGGACTCACGGCTCAGTTTGGAGGAACAGGTGGGAGCCCTGGCTAGGGGGCCATTCGCCCAGGTCCGCCTGGTGCACCAGTTGCGTCCCTACCTGGACCGAGATGCGCTACGCATGGTCACTCATGCATTCATTACATCCCGGATCGACTACTGCAATGCACTCTACATGGGGCTTCCCTTGAGGACCACGCGGAGGCTTCAGCTGGTGCAGAATGTGGCCGTGCGGGTTGTGATGGGGATGTCCCGATATTCCCATATTACACCCCTTCTGCGCAAGCTGCATTGGTTGCCGGCTGCCCTCCGTGTGAGATTCAAGGTGTTGGTGCTTACCTACAAAGCTCTCCATGGTTAGGGCCGGGGTACTTGGGGAACGTCTCCTGCCAGCAGTCGCCCGGTGCGCACCCACAGACAGGGCCTCCTTGGGGTGCCATCGGCTAGACAATGTCAGCTGGCGGTCCCTAGGGGGAGGGCCTTCTCTGTGGGGGCACCCACATTGTGGAACCAGCTTCCCCTGGAGCTACAACTGGCCCCTGACCTCCGCTCCTTTCATCGCAGCCTAAAGACTTGGTTATTTGAACAGGCCAGCCTGGACTAAGGGTGGGGGGGTTGTTTTAAAATTTTAAATGTTTGTAAATGGGTTTTAATGATTATTTGGTCGAATTTGGTTTAATTCCTTTTTAACTTTTGTATTTGTATGGTTGTTTTTATGTGAGCCGCCCTGAGTCCTCTCTTCCAGGGAGAGGGCACCAGATGTGGTATTCAGCAGGTTCTGACCAGTTCTGGAGAACCAGTAAAATTTTGAGTAGTTTGGAGAACCAGCAAATACCACCTCTCACTGGAGATTTTACAGGATCCTTCCCCTGCCACGCCCACCAAGCCACACCCACAGAACCGGTAGTAAAAAAAATTGAATCTCACCACTGTGGGGCACCCACAACTTCTGAAGACAAGCTGCTCCACAGATTAATTGTTCTTACTGTCAGGAATTTTTTCTTTGGTCAGGTTGTTTCCTCTGATTTTTCCATCCATTGTATGAGAAGTTGTCCTCTTCTTTGTGGCAGCCCCTCAAATATTGGAAGCCTGATATCGTGTCACACCTAGTTTTTCTCCTTGTTAGACATAAACATACCCATTCATATGTTTTAGCCTCCAGTCCAGGAAATTCCTCTTTACTTCTAGATTGGATTTCAACCATTCTTTATTTTTTTTTTTTTTTTTTTTTTTTTTTTTTTTTTTTTTTTTTTTTTTTTTTTTTTTTTTTTTTTTTTTTTTTCTTTCTTCCTTCCTTCCTTCCTTCCTCCTTCCTTCCTTCCTTCCTCCTCCTCCTTTTCCTCTTCCTTCTTCTACTTATTCTTCCTCCTCCTCCTCTTCCTTCTTCTTCTTCCTCCTCCTCCTCCTCCTCCTCCTCCTCCTCCTCCTCCTCCTTCTCATTCCTTCCTCCTCCTCCTTCCTCCTCTCCCCTCCTTATTTCTTCTTCTTCTTCTTCTTTCCTTAAGGAGTTGGCTTGATAAGAAACTCAGCATGAGAACTTTAATAAGGGCTTGGCTCATTTTCTTCCAAATATTGTAATGCATAAACATTTCAATTGCTCCTCCGCTATGCATGAGTATGTCCTACAGAACAGAAGAATCAACATAATTTGATGCTAAATGGGCAACTTAACACGACACCAGAGGATTGCTAATGACTGCCTCGCCATTTGTATGCCTCTGACAGATATTTTAAACAGTTTTGTGCAGGGAAAGCCGTTCGCTCCTGTGATGCTGCATTTCTGCCATTAAAACTCGCTCTAACGGGTCTGCCAATGGCAGCCTCTGTTGACATGAAGAAAGAAAGATGTTTTCTCTATGGGTTCAGTTTGGTAGCCATTAAAATCTGCCTTATGCAGAAATGTGTGAGACAAAGGCATTGGAAAAACACTGGGAAATTAAATGTGTTTCTGGGAAAAACTGAGAGAAAAGTATCCAGGTTGGTTTCCTGCTGCTATCTCCAATGTTTTTGATGGACTTTTCCTGTATTTTTATTTCTTTGAATTTTTGCTTTCTTCCTATTCTCACTGCTTCCCTGCTGGAAGCAGGGGTGGGCTTCAAAAATTTTAGAAACAAGTTGTTAGATGGTTGTCTAATTTTCTCTTGAAAATTTGGAACAGTGGAGCAGCCGTAACTCTGAGAGGCAAGTTGTCCCACGGATTAATCGTTCTCGCTGTCAGGAAATTTCTCCTTAGTTCCAGCTTGCAAGACAGTAGACTATAGTCCTCAGCACACCTAGGAGGACTTAACTAGAAAGACTGCCTGTCCTAATGGCCAGATTCATCATGGGCCTTACTTAAGAGCAATATCTAACCACAGGCCAATATCACCAAGAAAATATTGACATCATTTTGATTTTAATTCT
Organism: Naja naja; assembly: GCA_009733165.1. Classification (NCBI taxonomy): domain Eukaryota; kingdom Metazoa; phylum Chordata; class Lepidosauria; order Squamata; family Elapidae; genus Naja; species Naja naja. The sequence continues at coordinate 217,758,899 of CM019150.1, read as the reverse complement.
ACTGGAGATGCTACATGTTTGTAAAGAGATCTTAATGCATTTAAGGTAAAAGGTAAAGGTTTCCCCTCGCATATATGTGCTAGTCATTCCCGGCTCTAGGGGGCAGTGCTCATCTCTGCTACAAAGCCGAAGAGCCAGCGGTGTCCGAAGATGCCTCCGTGGTCATGTGGCCGGCATGACTAAACACCGAAGGTGCATGGAATGCTGTTACCTTCCCACCAAAGGTGTCCCTATTTTTCTACTTGCATTTTTTACATGCTTTCGAACTGCTATGTTGGCAGAAGCTGGGACAAGTAACGGGAGCTCACTCCATTATGCGGCGCTAGGGATTCAAACCGTTGAACTGCCGACCTTTCTGATCGACAAACTCAGTGTCTTAGCCACTGAGCCACACATCCCCCAATGCATTTAAGGGGGAAATAATATCATGGACTTTTGGAAAGGATGTGTCAAACTGAAAAGGAGATGATGATGATGATGATGGTGGTGGTGATGATGATGATGATGATGATGATGATGATGATGATGATGATGATGATATCCATTCAGTCATTTCCGACTTTTGGTGATTCGACAGAAGAACGAGGCTGAAGACACCAGCCTGAAGATGACGGATGAGATTTCGCCGAACGCTGCCAAGGTATTTCAACCTTACAGGACAAGACCAATACACCAAGACCTACATACCTTTACCCGTGAAAATATATAAAATATATATATATATATATATATATATATGGTATTTAGGTTTCTTCGGGTATATATATATATATTTATATTATATATTTATATAAAGTATATACAAACCCAATACACAAGCCTGATGATGGCAGATGAGATTCTGCCAAACGCGTTACAACTTTAAAAGCACAACTATAATGATGGAAAATACCCGAACAAAGCTGAAAACCATACATACATACATACATACATACATACATATATATATGTTTTCTGAGGTTTTTATGGTAGGTGTTGTAGGTCTTGATATGTTTTTTCCTCAGAATTAGGTGAAGAGTCTGCAACGTTGTTTAGAATTATCCGTCATCTTCAGGCTGGTATCTTCAGCTTCGTTCTTCTGGGAGAAGAAGAACGAAGCTGAAGACACCAGCCTGAAGATGACGGATGAGATTTCATTGAAACATTGCCCAGATACTTCCAATTTTATGCAGGAGAAAACCCGAATGACCAAAGACCTACACACACACACACACACACACACAAAATCATAATGATGATGATGTTTGTATGTTAACAACTTGGACACCTAGAGAGCACACTGCTCAACATAGAAAGGAAATATATGATATAAAACAATAAAAATATTTTAAAAAAAAGAATTATGTTTTTTGATTGTTTGAAAAAGTTGAAAATGAGAATGAGGCCATGATACATGATTCCATATTTCTACCTACTTTGAGACTTCACATTCTCCAAATGGATAGTATTAGAGTTAGGTTACCATGATGTAAACACAAAATGCTTCAAAAATCAGTCACCCAAATGGAAAATTCCATTGGAAAGAAAGATCAGTAAATTAGAGGCAATATCAGCAATCTCTAAAGAATATCAAGGAACTGAAATGATAAAATAATAAAGATCAAGGGAAGTTTATTGCAAAGATGTAATCTTGGCATAAAGTGATTAAAAGAAATTTCAGAAGAATTAAAACAGGGAGTCATGGCTATTTCAAAGAAAATTGAATGATATGTAGATGGAATAAATTAACTTTAGCAAAAATCAGCATTTGAACAAACCAGAATTTGTTTAATAATGCACTGGCTGGAAATATTTTAGTAACTTAGATGCTTGTCCTGATAAAAATGAAAAAAATAAATAAATAAATTTTGCAGTTACATCTGGAAAATCCCAAAGAACACAATAAAGATGTAAAAAAATGGATAAAAGAAACTGAGAACGTTAGCTCAGTCAAAGTGGATGATTAACTTTCATATGATCAGACATGATTAAGGAAATTATGATTAGATGTTGGGTCAAGTCGATTACAGCTAGTCTTTGACTTTCAACCATTCATTTAGTTGACTGTTCGAAGTTACAACAACACGAAAACTTGATTTATGACCATTTTTCACACTTAGGACTGTTGTGGCATCCCCAAGGTCACATGATCCAAATTCAGACTCTTGTCAACTGGGTCATATTTATGATGGTTGCAGAGTCCTGAGCTCATTTGATCACCTTTGGGAGCCTTCTGTCAAGCAAAGTCAATGGGGAAGCCACATTCACTTAACAACCATGTTGTCATGTCCCCATTGGAGCCTGAGTCTGCAGACTCAGAGAAGGACAAGCCAGAGGTTGAGGAGGCAGCCCTGGCTGCCTTGGGCTTGGGACGGCTTGCCAGCATGGAGGAACAGGGGCAGGATGACCGAGAGAGGGGGGAAGAGAGGGCAGTCAGTTGAGATGAGGAACAATGAAGCTCAGGTGACGAGCAAGGACTGCCCCCTCCTGATCCCCGAGCACGGAGAGTGGAGAGGAGGCAGGAACGCTTCTGGTTCATGCTGAGATGGTGGTCTACTAGGACTTCAAGATCCCTCTCACAGTTACTACTATTAAACCAGGTCCCACCTATTCTATATCTGTTGAGTACACCCATTGTATACCATTACCATTTCTGTTGCGGCCCCTGACCTCTGGAACCAACTGCCTTTGGAGCTCCGCCTGGCCCCTGACCTCCGACTTTCTCGCCGTGAGTTAAAAACTTGGTTGTTTGATCAACCTGGGCTTTGACCCCCCTCGGTTGGGATTGTTTTAATGGTTTTAGTTTACTATATTTGGACTTGTATTTAAATTTAATAGTTTTTTAAGTATTTATTGTATTATATTTTAGTTGTGAGCCGCTCCGAGTCTTCGGAGATGGGGCGGCATACAAGTGCAAATAATAAATAAAAATAAATAAATTTTACAGACATGATGTTCTGACCCGGCTCTCAAACACGACAAGCCCTTTGTAGTTAACAAAACATTCTCTTTATTAGGAGAGCCAGCAGCTGCTCTCTCATGGCAGGCAACAAAGTCTCTAAGTCCTGTGGAAAGTGATGCTCGCTCCCTTTCTCCCTGAACTGGCCCAACAGACCAGGGGTCTTTCTCTCTCTCCCCACACTTGCAAAGGAAGTCCTAGAAGGTGTGATCAGCAGCACACACACATACACACATGCTCAGAAGGCGCTGCCGATTCCAAGAAGAATTCTGATAATTTCCAGACAGGAGTCAGAAGTGCAGGCTATCCATGGCAGACCAGCAGGGAGATAAATAGTTGTCTGCAATACCTATTCAACTCCGCCCCCTGCCTTTATCCCTAGAGCTAGCAGTGGTGGCTTCTCTAGCAGCGGTGGCTCATCCATCACAAGGACCGGCCCATAGATTTCCACTGGTCTCCTCTCCTCTGCCTTCTGTGCATCTGCACGTCAAGTACTGGACCCAGATGTACCTCCTCTTCCTCATCAGTCACTTCCAGAGCTGGCAGCTGTTGACTCTCTATCTGAGGGCTGATGGACAGCCCAGGCTCCACCACTGTCTTTGACAGTGTCTTTTGACAGCTCCATTCCTTCTTCCTCTTTGGAGTTCTCAGATTACTTTGATGCTGGCCCTGACTCCCACACTGCCTCCTCATCTGATTTGGCTAGTGAAGGGGCCAGTGGCTGACAGGCCACAACACATGAGTTGAGCTCAGTTCCAGCTGACTACGTGGAAACACCCATGGTATCGTCTTGGCAATCGTGAAAAGGTTTTCTTCTTCCAGCATGGTGCTTGATTTCATGGCTTTTTCTACAGCCTTGGAATTTCCTGGTGTCCAACTGCTGACCAGGGTGGAATCTACTTCCTTTTGAAAGCCTAGAGAAAGTCATCCAGATGCAACTTCCTTCTGAGTTAATAATCCTTACTTAGAAGCTAATTTTGATTCCCATGAAATGCACGAGAAGTAATGAACCCTTGCAGTGAAGCAACACCATAGAACATCTTCCTTCTCATACTCCATTTGTTCAGTCAGCTAAGATAGTGAATTAATATTTCATCAGTCCAAAACTGGTTCCAGTCATTGGGTGTACCCTCCATTTTTAGCTCTGATTTTGTGGAGAGAAGGGATCTTTTCAACCACTCGATTTTTTTCCACCTTGTACCTTGAAAATCATCCATGAAGTTTCTTCCTACTTAGCTTCTCTCTCTCCTCCAGTGACACAATTGTGCCAAAGTCAGAACAAATAGGAGGACCACAGGATTATTTGCTTCACATTGAAAGACTTATGCAATGTGTCACCATGAACACCCGGGAGAATAAAACTGCTCCCTAATCACTCTCATTTGGATGAAGTAATGATTTTAATGTAGAGTGGATCTCATTAATTAACTCTCAGATTTTAATTAACTCCTTGCCTAATTCACCTGCCACCATGCATTAACATAAATGTCAACCTAAACTGAATTTTTTCTTTTATTTAAAAGTTACATGTAGATGTTTGCTTACCTTACCTTCAAAACCAACTGACCAACCAATTAGTCTTGAACTTTGGAAGGGATCTCTTAAAACAAAAACAATGACAAAGAAATTAGGATGTTGTTAGGATGTTGTCGAGTCCTGGTGGTGCGGTGGTTGGAATGCAGTATTGCAGGCTAACACTGCCCACAACCAGGAGTTCGATCCTGATGAGGCTCAAGGTTGACTCAGTTTTCATCCTTCTGAAGTTGGTAAAATGAGGACCCAGATTATTGAGAGCAATATGCTGATTTTGTAAACCAGTTAGAACCCGAGGGGGGTGTCAAACTTGATTTCATTGAGGAACACATCATGGTTGTGTTTGACCTTGCGGGGGAGGTGGGAATGGCCAGGGAGGGCATGGCCAGCTTGACAACACTTGTGTTGGGGGCACCCAGATGGCTTTCATGCCTAAGGTGGGACTATAATTCACCACCTCCTGGTGATTGGACCAAAGTCACCCATCTGGCTTTCATGCTTAAGGTGGGACTAGAACTCACAGTCTCCTGGTGATTGGACTGAGGTCATCCAGTGGCCTTCATGCCTAAGGTGGGACTAGAATTCACTATCACCTGGAAATTGGACTGAAGTCACCCAGCTGGCTTTCATGCCTAAAGCAAGTGTAGAACTTAATGATTTCTAGGGCAGCACCTTAACCATTACAGAGAATAGCCAAGAAAACAAATGAATGGATCCAAAATAAACCCAGAGTTCTCTCTTAAAGCATGATGGCCAGGCTCAAATTATCATTCTTTGGATATGTTATGTGATGACCCAACTCTTTTGAGAAGTCTCTAATGCTGGGACAGAAAAGTGATGGCAAGAAAGAGGGAAGGATGGCCCACAGAAAGGTAAATGGACTCCACTGCAGTGACAAAGACAACCTGTCATGACCCTGTCAGAGTCTGAATCTGAGGAGGAAGATGAATATCCATCAGGGAGTGGGAGAGTGGCTCCGTTGGCTGTGGAGGAAACTGGGGAAGGGCAAAGTCAGGCTGGGCAGGGCAGGGAAGAGGTAGAACAAGGGAGAGGGAGTTCAAAGGAAGGCCAAGGCCCACTCCCTCTTCATCTTAGGGCACGAAGGAAAGAACGGAGAAGAGAGCAACGTTGGTTGCATGGCTTATGGGGGAGGAAAGGGCCCTGATTCCCTTCACAAGGCACACCTGGGGAGGGAATTTAAAGGGGTGTTTGTCGGGAACAAACATTGAGTTTATCTAATGTTGGCTGCTGTTATCTGAGTTCCTGGCATCCTCCCAACTGGTTTGATTTACTGTGTGAAGTGTTACTTCACTTCTGGAACTCCTTATCTTGCCCTGCCAGATTTATTACCTTATCTTGCTTTGTTGGATTTATAGTTTAAAGTTTTCTGTTTACACCATGTTGGACTAGAATATCTGCAGCCAAAGGCTGTTGCAGGTTCCTGGGAGAGTTTTTCCAGACCGGAAGGTAACCGGGACATTGGGGGCAAAGTTGGAGCTAATAAAGGGACTTCTATTATTATCTGGCTGTGTTGCCTTTGTGCCATGCCCCAGGTCATCACACTACCATTGGAAGACCTGAAGGTTGGAGACAAATTGTTTTGAAAATAATCCACCTGGATAGACACTAAGAGTTGACACCAGTTGGATGACACATCATCATCGTATCAAATCAATCAGAATTTTTTATAGTTGCTTTCAAAATACATTGGAAGTTTTGCACTAACAGAAACCACATGTTGTGTTGAAATCTTCTTTAAAAGAAACTGGGAAATCAAAGTGATATCACCATTAAATGAATGTGCTTAAGGCAATGTGGATGAGAGACAAAGGTTTCAAGCTTTATCTCAGCTGCTAGCCAAATAAAGTCCATCCGAATGAAATTAGTGAAAGCAATTTGGGACAAAGGTTTCTTCTTTTAAAGAAAAAAGAATAGATGAACAAGAGCATTTAATTACTGAGAAAAATGGAAAAGGCTCAGCAAGAATGAACCTTCCAAGTTGTGACATAATATTTTCAGGCTGTGAAAAGAATGAAAACTGATTTTTTTTGTCCAACTGTCTTACAATCACACTGCTTGGTTGGATGATTTTCCCTCTCTCTATACACACACACACACACACAAACACACACACAGATAGACAAAGAAAGAAAAGAAAGAAAAAGAAAGAAAGAAGAGAGAAAGAAAGAAAGAAAGAAAGAAAGAAAGAAAGAAAGAGAAAGAAAGAAAGAATCTTTGTTTCTTTTAATGCATGACATGAAGACAAGAACTGATCTACTCTTTGTTGTAACAAAAACCTAGCTCCCCCCAAACAACTAAACCACTTTGAAAATACAACATTTGCTTAGCTTGCAATCAATAAATATTATATACTGGGCTCCCATCAAAGCTGGGCAGCCCTGATCAAAGTAAGTAAATCAGGTTTCCCCATATTTACACACCCTTAAAAACAGACAATAAAAAAGCTAAAAAGGAAAAAAGGCCTAGAACACATCCTTTTCATCAGCAAACACCCAGATAAGCAGGGATTAACACCGACAAACGAGCAGAAAAAAATACCTTAATCAAGGCACTACCAAAGAGAGAACCATTCTCCCACCAACACCAGCAAGAGAAGTTACTGCATATAAACCTCACACTCACTGATGAAGTTACCTAAATGGGTAATGAAACTTCTGCAAGAAAACAACTTGACACAAAGAGCACCAAGGACTCCACACAGTTCAAACCTGAATTATATAGGTTCTCTTCTTTATTTCAGTCCAAGTTTTTTTTTTATATATAAACATTTTGAATATAGTGTATTGTCCAGGCATATCATTTTACAAAAGAAAAGTGTAAAAAAAGTAATAGTGACATATATGCTGATAACAATAGTAGTAGTACAACAGAATGATTTTAACTAAACTTATACTTATGATAGCTTATTTATTATTTTTTTTATTTATTTATTTATTTATTTATTTATTTATTTATATTTGAACTTGTATGCTGCCCCATCTCCGAAGACTCGGGGCGGCTCACAACTAAAAACACAGAACAATAAATATTTAAAAAATCATTAAACCAACAACAAGCCCAAATATTAAAACATAACGATAATAAACATTAAAACCGTCCCTCCCCCAGGGAGGGGTCACAGACCTATTATACACTATTATACGCTATTGATTATCTTGGCATACTTATAGTTATAATCCATAGGTTCTTTTCTATTGCCCTGTTTCCCTCAAAATACAACCTACCCCGAAAGTAAGTCCTAGCTTGATTTTTCCACGTGTGTCCAATATAAGCCCTACTTCCAAAATAAGCCCTAATTAAGATCCCGCCCACTCCAGAATGCAAGGGTAAAAATTAAGCTAGGGTGGAGATGGGGGGATTGGAGCTGCCCTACTACTTACCTTTGGACAGTTGTAGCCAGGCCTCACAAACCTCGACACCTGCCTTGCCAGCCCATTTCTTCTGCAGCTGGGAAGCCTGGCAAGGCTTTGCTGAAGGCCTCTGTAGCTGATAACTAAGCTCCAGATTGATCCAGAGCTCTGTTATTGGCTGCAGGGGCCTTCAGGAAAGAAGAAGAAGTTCCCGAAGGCCTCTGACAGCGAAAAGGAGGCCGGGGGTGGCGCGCGTAAGTGAGGTTAGCCAATGGATGACATTCCCTGAAAATAAGACCTGGTGCTTTTTGGTAGCAAATATATATATAAGACAGGGTCTTATTTTTGGGAAAACACGGTAGTTTGCTCAAGGTCGAATTGTAATCTAAGATGCTTGTTTAACAGTTCTTGGTAGCTGTAGCCAAAAGGGTTCACATTAGATGGGTTATGGATGCAGGAGGGGGAAGGAGAAGGAGAAAAGGAGGGGGAGGAGAAAGGGGGGAAGGAAAAAGGGAAGGGGGAGAAGGCAGAGGAGAAGGAGAAGGAGAAGGAGGAAGGGAAGAGGAGAATTACTCATTTAATGCGTTGTATGGCATTGCTCCAAGTAGCATCCTGGGAAACCTATTTTCTTCCTTTTGAGCTTCCCATCACCAAAGATAAAAACACTCTCTGTTGAGTGATTTCCAAGCACATCTCTACCCAAATTTTAACTCATATTGATGGATATTTTCAAGGAATCTCAGCAAAAACTAAATGAAGATATTTTGTTTATACTCAGGCACTTACCAAGATGAATAGTTCATAAACAATTGACAGTGCTTGATTACTCTTCCTGCCTGATGCTGGCATTTATTGGTCCATAAAGTCACAGATTTCTGCTAGGTTGAATTGATTGCCTTAATAGTAATTAATTATCTGAAAGCAAAATAGGATGCTTCCCCTGGAAAGATTTACTGCTGGCTGCTTATACCCAAACCCACTTTTTAAAAAACATCTGAGAACTCTCAGATTCTTCTCTTTTCAACCTGACCTGCTACATTTCAAGTAGAAGTGATTCACATCGCTGGGAGTATAGAAGGAAGCAGAAAGAAAGGAGGAATAATTCAGAATGGAATCTGTCATGTGCTTTTATAAAGACACCACAGCCTTTGAAACATACAAGCAGTAATTTTTTTGGTCGAAGCAAAGTGGAAATTACTTTGAAAAATTACTTTGAAGAATTGGCAGGGAAGAAACTACAGTGTGACACCCCCAGTTCAAGTTCAGGAACACAGATCTATCAATATCATCCTAAAGATAGGAAGTGTAGAAGGTTAGCACCAGTGGTGGGTTTTCAAATTTTTTCCTACCAGTTCTTTTTTAAATAAACTTTATTAGTCTTTTATATCTTTAAAAACTGAACAAAACATATAAATATTAACAGTGTGTGACATCTATCTCATATACTTCTATTTTGTGCTTATTTACAAATATATACAGTTCGTGCAAATATAAACCTTTAATCTATGAAATGCTTATCATTACCTTTTTGCATCATCCCTTTGTCCTTATTTATTTATTTATTTATTTATTTATTTATTTATTTATTTATTTATTTATTTATTTGATTTAAAAAGGACTTTAAAAGACAAATTAAATACCCTCAAACCCCCCGGGTCATTCCAGGCCGGCCTATTGAAACAACCAAGTCTTCAGGTCTCGGCAGAAGGAGCGGAGGTCAGGGGCCAAACGGAGATCCACGGGGAGCTGATTCCAGAGGGCAGGTGCTCCCACGGAGAAGGCCCTAGCCCTGGGAACCGCGAGCCGACAATGCCTGACTGAGGGTATCCCAAGGAGGCCTCTCCTATGAGAGCGAACAGGGCGATTGGTAAGTGATGCTGGCAGGAGGCGCCCAAGTACCCTGGACCCAAGCCATTTAGAGCTTTATAAGTTGTTACTAACACCTTGAAGGCGACCCGAGAGGCAACCGGCAACCAATGCAAGCTGCGCAGGAGGGGTGTAACATGGGAGTATCGGGATACCCCCATCACAGCCCGCGTATTAAATCCAATCGTACAATTTTCCCCAAATTCTATAATATTCAGACACCTCTTTCTCTTGTAACATCAGGGTTAATTTATCCATCTCGCACACACCATTATTTTTTGAATAATCAGTGATCTGTCGGTATAGAGTTCTGTTTCCAACATTGAGCATAGGCAATTCTAGCAGCGGTTAAAATATATATTATTGTGTATTTTGTATCTTTCCCATATTTCTTTTTATTTTTTATTTTTTAGAAAAACTTTATTAACTTTTATTACCTTAAAAACACACAAATAAACCCACACCAAACACAAACTGTCAGACACATCAACATAAACCATTAAAACATTAAAAATATTGTGTTCAGAACAACCTGTGGCGATATTTACTTAGCAATCTTTTATATATTCTATCGAGTATTAGCTCCTACTTAAATGTATTATACTCCATCTATGCCTCTATTTATAATTCCTATTCTTTCTTCTATCTCCTCTCTAGCCATTCGTACCAACGTTACCACACCATATAGAATATTGAGTCTTCTTTAAGACTTAATGATAATTTATCCATTTCCGCACAGTTCATTATCTTTTGTATAATTATTTGATCATTTGCAATGTCGGGCTGTTCCCAACACTGCACAAATGTAATTCTTGCGGCTGTTAAAATATGTATTAATAAATATTTTATACTCTTTACATATCTTTTCCTGAGAATTCCCAGCAAAAAGAGCTCTGGTTCTAAATCTACTTTTTCATCGATAATTTCTTGTAGCCAAATTTGAATTTTACGCCAATATTTCCGAGCCTCTGGGCAGGTCCACCACATATCATAGTATGTTCCCTCTTTCTCCTTACACTTCCAGCACATGGGACTCATTTTTTTATATATTTTCGCTAATCTTGAGGGAGAAAGATGCCACCTGTAAAACATTTTATATGTATTCTCCTTATATGTTGTTGATTTTGTCATTTTATAATTTCTATTCCAAATGGTTTCCCAATCCGCCAAATTTATGTTATGCCCTATATTTTGACCCCATGCAATCATACATCATTTAGCAATTTCTTCTTCCAATTCTACTTCTAATAGGTATTTGTAAATTTTTGTAATGTTTTTTTTATCTGAACCTAATAAGATTTTATCCAGATAGTGCGGTTTTAATTGTATTCCAAATTAGTTTACGTCTTTTTTATATCGCGATGATATTTGAATGTAAGCCCACCAGTCCACTTGTAGCCCCTGTTCCTGAGCTCATGTATAGTTTTTAAGTTTCCAGAATTGTCTAATAAATCCCTATATTTTAACATTTTACATAAATCTAAATTATTTGGGTGAATCATTGCTTCCATCGTAGATAGCCAAATTGGAATTTTTGTGTAGTGTTTTTTTTAACCTTAATCCAGTTGTACATCAGCGAATCTCTAATTAAATGTCTATGGAAGTATTTTTGTTTAGTATTTCCTATCTCCCATAAAAAAGCATGCCATCCTCTTTGGAGGTCATGCCCCTCAATAGCTAGTATTCTTTTATTTTTGAGATTAATCCAATCCTTCAACCACACCAAATTTGCTGCACTATAATATGTTTCCCATTTTGGCAATCCGAATCCTCCCCCTTGTAAAAAATTTAATTTTATCCTGGGTTTTTTACCTTGCCAAATAAATTTTTATATTGTTTTGTTCAAAGTGTCAAAAAAGGGTTTTCCTAATTTCACTGGAATAGTTTGGAATAGATGTAAAAATTTTGGTAGAATAGACATTTTTATAGCTGCTATTCGGCCCATTAATGATAGTTTCAAATTCTTCCATGTTTCTAAATCTCTTTTTGTTTGTACTAGCAAGGTGTCATAGTTATTCTCTTTTATCGCTTTACTGTCAACCATATTCCTAAATATTTGATTTTCTTTATTGATTGGATCAGTACTTATTAGGGAATTAGAAAAATATGGAACGGTAGCAGGACTAAAAATTAATAGGCAAAAAACTAAAATTCTAATGAAAAATTTAAGAGAACATAAAGTAAAATAATTAGAAAAGATTTGTGGACTCCAACCCATATTTCTTTTTAATCATCCCTAATAAGAATAATTCTGGTTCCAAATCTATTTGCTCCTTGAGGATCTCTTGTAACTACTTTTGAATTTTAAGCCAGTACTTCTGGGCTTCTAAACAAGACCACCACATATGATAGTAAGTGCCTTCTTTCTTCTTACATTTCCAACATGCCGGATTCATGTTGGGATATATTTTTGCCAATCTCACCAGAGGCAGGTGCCATCTATAAAACATCTTATAGATGTTCTCTTTATAGGAAGCCAATTTTGTTAATTTATAATTTAAATTCCAAATATTGTCCCAATATTTTGAGCCCTTTTTCCTACCAGTTCTATGAGACAGCGCTTCATGTGCAGGGCTCAGAGACTGCCCTCTGTGTCAATGCTGGTGAGCTGAGCTATTTTTTAGCTCACCTGAGGTGTGGCAATCCATTCTGCCATGCAAATCAACTGAGCTAAAAAACAAGAAAATGTAGGCGAGGTAACAGTGGGCAGATGGTAGAGAAGTGGTATTTGCCAGTTCTCTGAACTACTCAAAATGTCTGCAACTGGTACAAAAGAACCAGTCTGAACCAGCTGAATACCACCTTTGGTGAGCACCTACCTCTCTCCTAGAAGAATGGAATATTTTGAGACATATTAAAAAGGAAGAATACTATATTTCCCTGGATGAGAAATGGAGAAACATGGTTGAAAACTATTCTTCAGGACTCAGTGAAGAAGCTGATTTTCCCATAAAAATGAATGAATGAATGAGTGAGTGAGTGAATGAATGAAAAGAAAAAGAAAGAGAGACAGAGAAAAAAAGGAAGGAAGGAAGGAAGGAAGGAAGGAAGGAAGGAAGGAAGGAAGGAAGGAAGAAGAGGTTAAACAGACAGACTAATAAAATTGGAAGGAACCTTGTAGGTCATCTAGTCCCACCCCCTACCCAAGGAGGAAGGAGGCAGGCAGGGAGGGAGGGAGAGGGAAGAAGAATGAAGGAAGGAAGGAAGGAAGGAAGAGAAGGAAGGGAGGAATGGAGAGGGAGGGAGGGAGGAAGGAAGGAGAAATCTTGTCATGTCTTAATTCTTCCTAACCAATTTTGCTACTTAGCTTTTTTCTAAGTCCTCTAATCTTCCCTTTGCCAATGACCTGCACAATGAAGCCATGTACAGTTGGATCACATCCATGTGAAATATTTATCCAACAATGAATTATTTAATATTTTGAAAGAAAACTTTTGCCATTTTTATGCATGTGGCCAGCTGTGCCTGGGACTCATCAATGATTTTATGATCCAGAGCAGCTAGTGTGCTGGCAACAGGCAAGTTTTTGATTTTGCTGGTGCAGGAACTGTCTGTGTCTGTGTATGTGTGTGTGTGTGTGTGTGTTTGTCATTACTATTTTAAAGGAAAACAACAGAAGGGATGACAGTGGACTGTGTTATCTAGAGGTGACATGATAGTAGTGTTCCAATATCTCAGGGGTTGTCACAAAGAAGAGGGAGTCAAGCTATTCTCCAAAGCACCTGAGGGCAGGACAAGAAGCAATGGATGGAAACCAATCAAGGAGAGATCTAATCTAGAAAGAGTGCAGAGAAGAGCAACAAGGATGATTAGGGGACTGGAGGCTAAACTGTGCAATGAATGGTTAAGGGGACTAGATATCTCTCATGTAATGAAGAGAAGGAAGATGATAGCATTCCCCTAATACTGGAAAGGCTGTCACCGAGAGGAGGGAGTCAGCTTATTCTCCAAAGAATCTGAAAGCAGGAAAAGAGGCAATGGATGGAAACTAATCAAGGAGAACACCAACCTAGAAAGAGTGCAGAGAAGAGCAACGAAGATGATTAGGAGACTGGAGGCTAAAAGATATGAAGAACGGTTTCAGGAATTGGGTATGTCTAATTTTTCAAACTACCCTTCTGCGTACAGTTCCCCATCATGGCATTGGTATGACAATTTAAGCTATCATTGTTTCTGCATTGTGATGGGAAAACTCTAAAGATGTGGCATTGTACTTCTTGACATGCACAGCAAAACATGGATGTTTTTATCCTATTTATATTGCCACCCAGATTCATTTCTGGCAAGACCTGGATCAATTTACATACTGGTGCAACAAAATTGGTTAGAGGACTAGAGGCTAAAACATATAAAGAATGGTTGCAGAAAGGGTATATCTAGTTTAATAAAAAGAAGGACTAGGGTGACATGTTAGCAGTCTTCCAATATCTCAGGGGCTGCCACAAAGAAGAGGGAGTCCAGCTATTCTCCAAAGCCCCTGAGGGCAGGACAAGAACCAATGGATGGAAGCTAATCAAGGAGAGAACCAACCTAGAACTAAGGAGAAATTTCTTAACAGTGAATACAATCAGTGGAACAGCTTGCTTCCAGAAGTTGTGGGTGCTCCAACGTTGGAGGTATTTAAGAAGAGCTTGGGCAACCATTTGATTGAAATGGTATAGGGTTTCCCACCTGAGCAGGGGTTGGACTGGGTCTCTTCCAACTCTGTTATTCTGTTAATCCATTTCCTATGTTCAGTTCTGCCATCTTGGTTCTCCAGTAGATCTTAGATTTCACTTATATCAGGTTCTCACCAGCTTCTTAGTGTAACTTCTTGTAGCCTATTGGGTTGGTGTTATTACTGATTGATTATGCATGGCTGGGAGGCTCAGAGTCTTCTCAATTATTTAGACCTACCTGCATATGTTGCAATTCCCACAGCTTCATTGGATCATGATGCCACATCTGCCATCTTGTAGATTTTGACACCTGCCAGGGGGAGTTACATTTTCTAGATGTTTCAGTAATGTCTGCAGCTAAAGCTTGCTCAGAACTGAGAAGTGTTAGGACATAGTACAAAAATTATACAAAAAGGGTAACTATTGACTGCATGAGTGCTAAAGGCAGAAGTACTGGTGAAATTCAAGCATGTTCTTCAGCTTTCATAGGAGGTTCTGAAAAGTCAAGCATCTCTCTTGTTGGAGGTATGTATGGGGTCTCTTTCAACATGTGACTCCACTAGTGATGAAGGTAAAACAGACTTTTTCTCAAAAGAGGAATCTCCTTCCTACATTCCAATGGTTCACCAAAATTTTGGACATCAGGTTCTTCTAAACCTAGACTATTGGCCATGCCAGCTTAGACACCAAATTCCTTCTCTACAAGACAAGAACCCAGATAGTTTCTCAAAAGAAGAATTTCCTTCTCACATTATGTCACGGTTGTCCTAAAAGTGCTGTTTTTCAAGAGGCAACTGGAGTTTCTGGTTTTGCTTCTCATCCAAGAAGCTTCTTCAGCTCTGATTGGATGGTGGGGAATGGGATGATTTATACTCCTTGCAGACAACTGGTCATTTGCCTTTTTTTAGTGGGTCATTAAGGTCACTTAGAGGTTTATCTGTGTCATCAGGGTCACCTGAGTAGTGCAAATTGGTGTGGAGCCTTCTTACAGATTAACAGAGTTAGAAGGGACCTTGTAGGTCATCTAGTCCAATCCCCCACCCAAGCAGGAGACCCTACACCATTTCTGATAAATGGCAGTCCAATCTCTTCTTGAAAGCTTCCAGTGATGAAGCTCCCACAACTTCCGAAGGCAACTTCTGTTCCATCGGTTGATTGTTCTCACTGTCAAAAAATTTCTCCTTATTTCCAGGTTGAATTTCTCCTTGTTTCCATCCATTATTCCTGGAACTGTTGAAAGGACTGTATTGTAGATTGGAGCTAGATGATGTCATTTCCCTCACCATCTGTTGAGAGAGGCTTGTTCAATTTTAACATAGATGGCCTCTTTCAATCCCTCTTTCAAATCAGCAATTCTCTCTGTCCAAAATATGGACTTTGTGGTCTTCAAAAGAGTGGATGAGAAGCGAAACGTCTTCAAAGAAAAACCTGAAAGTCCAGGTTTTTGGGATTCCCACATTGTGGAATTTAGAAACTAACTTTCCCAGAAGAGACTCTGGTGGCTCCCCCAAATGTTGAGTGCCAGCTCTTCAAAACCTGGATGGAGCATACTAGCTTAGACACTGAGTGCTTTCTCTGCAAGACAGAGCCTTGGAGAAAGACTTCAGTTGTCTGACATTAAGAAACCAGTCTCCTAATCAGGGAGCTGATTTAAGCATTGCTTGAGTGAACAGATGATTAGTGCTCATTGCTTTAACTATATAAATTATCGAATATGGTAGCTCAGCTACAATGATGAACGACAAGGGCATAGTCTGAAGTTGGTCGTGAAAACCTTCCTCATCCTTAACGATGCTGGGAGCAGCTTCCAATCAGAAGATGACCTTTTTGATGGAATTCCTGCATCCAGCAGAGAAAACTCAATTTCATCCCGGTTCGTGCAGGGTGCCTCCTGAAAATGGATTTCAAGTTTGCAACCTTGCTTCTTTCTGCTCAAAGGAAGGCTTTCCCTTTCTCTCTCTCTCTCTCTCTCTCTCTACTATTTTAATTCTCTTCGCCTCTTGCTGTGGCACCAGAGGAAGAAGTGTGTCCGATGTGCTGAGCAAAAAATCTATTAAGAGTTCAGCCTCCACATCATCTTCATTTTAGACTTGGTCAACAGTGAAGCGTTGGATCTTCCGATCCCAGATTTTTAACATCCTGGCCATGTTCCAGATGAAAAGAAATGGAATTAGGTGGCAGTGTCTCACTAAGTTAATAACAGCTGGACTCAATAACACAAGGTGTTAAAGGACAGAGCTGTCCTATCTCTGGAAACTTGATCAGGAGCAGAAAAGCTGTGACCTTCAGGTGTCCATTAGCACGTTGCCAAAGCTATTTCCTCAGTCAACTAAAAAGTCAGGAGGCTCATGGGTGGCCCTCTGGCCCCTCTCAACCTTTGATCACTCTACTTGAGTTGATTGAGTGTGTAGGAACTAGTTGATGAGAACTTTGCTCTGAGAGAACTTCACGGACGTCTAGTCCATTTCTAGTCTTAATACAAAGTGTTGGTTTTGACTCTAAATTGCCAACTGGAAAGCAAGTAGGTTGTCAATCAGAGGAGAACTTGACCTCAGATTTCTCTATCAGTGCTAGCAGAATTGTAGCAAGCTACAAAGAGTTGGAAAGCTTCCTATATTACCTTCTCAATTTTCTGTACAGCACCAAGTAATGTCTCTCCCATGTGGCATGATTTTGATGCAGAGGACTGTCAAACCTATTGCAGAGACCCAGTTTGGTTTCTTTATGGGTTCTTGGAACTGTAGAGATTCTCCGTCATCCAGGTCCTGGTTGTTCCAAAGGTGCTTTTTCAGGAGGCAACTGGTCTTTCTTGATTTTGCTTTGAAGACTTTTCGCTTCTCATCCAAGAAGCTTCTTCAGCTCTGACTGGATGCTGGAGAATGGGAAGGTTTATACTCCTTGAAGGCAATTGGTCATTTGCATCCTTTTAGAGGGTCGTTGAAGTACTTGGAAATTTATCCATGTCCTCAGGGTGTCCTGAGTGAAACATCTTTAAAACAACAACAACAACAACAACAAGAAAGTCCAGTAGCCTCCTGAAAAAGTATCTTTGGGACAACCAGGACCTGGATGACTGAGAATCTCTACAGACTTTTAACTATACAATTTGGGATGAACACCCTTGGAACGATGTGGGAGTAGGAACAGATTTCCAGAGGGAAAAACATCAGAGACTATAGGGACAAGGAGCACTACTCAGGTGACCCTGAGGACATCGATAAGTCTCCAAGTTCTTAAATGACCCTCTAAAAGGATGCAAATGACCAGCTGTCTTCAAGGAATATAAATCCTTCCATTCCCCACCATCCAGTCAGAGCTGAAGAAGCTTCTTGGAAGAGAAGCGAAAAGTCTTCAAAGAAAAATCAAGAAAGACCAGTTGCCTCCTGAAAAAGCACCTTTGGGTTCTTGGGACTGTTGAAAGGACTGGGTTGTAGACTGGAGATAGATGATGTCATACAAAACAGTCCTTTCAACAGTTCCAAGAAGGCGTCATACCAATATGCACCGCTCAGGTGACCCTGATGACACAGATAAACCTCCAGGTGGCCTTAACATCTCTCTAAAAGGATGCAAATGACCAGCTGCCTGCAAGGAGTATCAATCCTTCCATTCCCCACCATCCAGTCAGAACTGAAGAAGCTTCTTGGGTGAGAAGCGAAACATCTTCAAAGAAAAACCAGAAAGTCCAGTTGCCTCTTGAAAAAAGCACCTTTGGGACAATCGTGACCTGGATGACTGAGAATATCAGTCATGACTACTGCAATGCTCTCTACCTGGGGCTTCCCTTGCAGACTATACGGAGGCTTCAACTGGTACAAAATGCGCCGCGGGCGGTGATGGGAGCGGCCCGATTCTCCCATGTGACACCCCTCCTGCGCCATCTTCATTGGTTGCCAGTTGCCCTTCATGTAAGATTCAAGGTGCTGGTATTAACCTATAAAGCCCTGCATGGCTTGGGTCCGGGGTACTTGCAGGAGCACCTCCTACCAGCATTGAGGTCCAATCGCCTGCGCTCCGCAGGCAGGCCCTCCTGGGGGTGCCATCGGCCAGACAGTGCTGGTTGGCGGTCCCCTGGGGGAGGGCCTTCTCTGTGGGGGCACCCACCCTTTGGAACCAGCTACCCCTGGAGCTGCGTTTGGCCCTGGACCTGCGCTCCTTCCGCTGTGATCTCAAGACTTGGCTGTTTGCACAGGCCGGCCTGGATTGAGCAGGGTTGGGGATTTTAATTCAACGGTATTTTAATTTGATTTTATTATAATTGGATTAGAGTAAATTTGATAAACTTTGTATTTATTTGTATATATATTTCAGTGTAAGCCACCTCAAGTCCCCCTGGAGATGGGGCGGCATATAAATCCAATAAATAATAATAATAATAATAATAATAATAATAATAATAATAATAATATCCATAGACACTACTTCCTTTGTAAGTGCATAGGGCATTGCATTACACTAGGAATGGGATTCGCATCACAACAACACAATGTTGTTTTCCTGTTTTGCCCCCTATTGACAGAATACAGAATAATCCAGCTGGAAGGGACCTTGGAGGTCTTCTAGTCCAACCCCCTGCTCACGCAGGAGATCCTATACTATTTCAGACAAATGGTTGTCCAATCTCTTCTTTAAAACCTCCAGTTATGGAGCACCTACAACTTCTGAAGGGAAGTTGTTCCACTAGTTAATTGTTCTCACTGTCAAGAATTTTTTCTTTAATTTGTAGACTCTCGGTTCCTCCTTGAGTCATATGGTTAGCGTTCCAATAAAACTCCCCATTTCATTCAGCAAACAGAAACAAAGTTCATCCAAGTAAGAATTTATTAGAGAAGTCGTATTGGCACATCTGGGAAAACCCGAATCTGAGAGTTCTGGGTTTTCCCTTCCTAATTGAAAATCAAAAGCCCATCCCCTGCACCCACCAGTCCATCACATGGTCCAATCAACCATCGTCCCAACTGGAGACCTTTCTCCAAACCCTCCTCTCCAGGTGCAGGGTGACTTGTCCTTGACTCTATGAAAATAATGTTATTGAGTCTAATCCTCCACCTCTCTATGAAATCCCCCTTCCCAAATTCGCAGGCATTAAATGTGGCAGCCTCAAAGCTTCTAGATAAAATATGGCTTCCAAAACTGACACATATACCTATTGAACCTACATGTCTTGCACACACACTCAAAAATGGAGAGTTTCTTTACATTTCAATTTTATTCCTCTAGAAGCTGTATGAGCCACTGGTCTGATTTTCATGAGAACTTCAGCCTGTTTTCTCCTCCTTCTGGCACAGAGACCCAGTTCAAATTCTTCTTGCTTTGCCCCAGAAACCAATCCATCATGCCACCATCAAATTAGAAAAAACTCTAGACTTCATTAGAAATTAGAAATGCTTGATGAGGCTTCTGCTAATTGCTCAGTGGACCTATTTGGGTTGGAGAAAGTCCTCGGCTGGTTTATGAAATCCGTCCCTCGGCGGTCGTAAAAGCAGCCATTCAGCAAAAGAAAGATGCACATCACTTGCAATGACTCCACTGGTAGCTGTTTTGATAGCCCCTCCTAGTTCTGAGCAATCAATTTAATTGTCATCCCCACCTAACAAAGATCTGTATTATTAACTCTTTTGGTGGTACAGAGGACTAGTTTATTTATTAAATTTTTACAGCAACAGCATTTAGATTTATATACCACTTCACCGTGCTTTAAAGCCCTCCTTAATTGATCTACAGCAAGGGTGTCAGACTCGACATCGGGGTTGCATTTGATCTCGAGGGTGGGGGTGTGGCCAGCTCAATGTCACTCATGTCAAGGGCAGGACTTCCCTGAGACCAGAGGTGATATTCAGCAGGTTCTGACCAGTTCTGGAGAACCGGTAGTGGAAATTTTGAGTAGTTCAGAGAACTGGCAAATACTCCCTCTGACTGGCCCTGCCCCCATTGATTCTCCACCTCCCGAGTCCCAGCTGATCGGCTGGGTCTTCTTTGGTTGCCCTGCACAGGAGAAGAGAGCTGGAAAGCAGGTCAGTGGGGTGGGGAGGGAATGGGATTTTGCAGTAACCTTCCCCTAGGAGAGGGGAGAGAATGGAGATTTTACAGTATCCTTCCCCTGTTATGCCCACCAAGCCATGCCCACAGAACCAGTAGTAAAAAAATTGAATCCCACCACTGCCTGAGACCCTCCCTCACTCTCACTATAATCTCCTTCCTTCCTTCCTTCCTTCCTTCCTTCCTTCCTTCCTTCCTTCCTTCCTTCCTTCCTTCCTTCCTTCCCTCTTCATTCTCCTTTCTTCTTCCTTCCCCTCTTTCCTTCTTTTTCTTTGTCTTTCCTCTTTCCCCTTCTCCTTTCCTGTCCCTTCTTGCACACTCAAATGCAAAAGGGGAAACATTTCTCCTTTTGTTTTGGTTTTAGTTTGTTTTGCTAGGCCTCTGCCAATGAAAACAGAGTTCAGGAGGGCTGCGTGTGGCCCCCCGAGCTCGCTTTTCTCTGGCAGCGGGCTGCAGGAGACCAACGTAACCAAAACAGAGCCCTGGAGCACCTCGCTGGCAGAGGCACCATGGACAGGTCCTTTGCTGTTTCCAAGGCAGCCTCGTGGCCACATCTAAGTATTCCATGGACCAGATCTGGCCCAGGGGCCTTGAGTTTGACACCTCTGGTCTACAGAGTCAGCATATTGCTCCCAACAATCTGGGTCCTCATTTTTTCAACCTCGGAAGGATAGAAGGATGAGTCAACTTTGAGCCAGTCAGGATCGAACTCCTGGCAGTGGGCAGAACTAGCGCCACCACAGCTCTTATGTACTAGCCATCTAGCCTGATAAGGCAACTCTGGGTGGCTTACAAAGAGTAAAAAAGTTAAAAGTGAAAGTAAAGTTTTCCCCTTTCCAGTCATGTCTGATTCTATGAGATGTTCATCTCCGTTTCTTAGCTGACAGATCCAGCATTGTCCGAAGTAATTTCCTGTGGACATGTGGCTCATATGATTGTACACCAAGGTCCATGGAATGCTGTTACTTTCCCACTGAAGTGGTGCCTATTTATCTACTCGCATTTACGTGCTTTCAAACTACTAGATGGGCAGGAGCTGGAACAAGAAATGGGAGACTCGCCCTGTCCCATGGTGCTCGGGTCTCAAACCTGGACTGTTAGCTCTCCAGCTGACAAGCTCACCATCTTTCACTGCTGAGCCATCTTGCCCTCAACAGAAAAGATAAATATTGCAATAAATTCAAATTTTGAAAGCTATGTAAAAATTAGAATCAAGGAGATGGATGGTACAGGGATGAGATCTTACCCCATCAAACACTGTCAGGAAAGAGACAACCCTTTCCACTCAGGGTCCCAGGCCAACCATCGGAACCAAATTTTAGTACCCTTCCAGAAGATCAAAAGGGTGAGATCAGTTCTCATCTCTGCTGGTTGGAGTGTTCCTTCTAGACCAGTGGTGGAATTCAATTTTTTTTACTACCGCTTCTGTGGGCGTGGCTTGGTGGGCATGGCAGGGGAAGGATACTGTAAAATCTCCATTTCCTTCCCACCCCACTAACCTGCTTTACAGCTCCGTTCTCCTGTGCAGGGCAACAAAAGGAGACCCAGCCAATCAGCTGGGAGTTGGAAGGCAGAGAAGAGATGGGGGCTGGGCCAGTCAGAGGTGATATTTGCTGGTTCTCCGAACTACTCAAAATCTCTGCTACCGGTTCTCCAGAACTAGTCAGACCCTGCTGAATACCACCTCTGTTCTAGACTCATTCACTCTTATTTTGCACATTAGTTTTGCAATCCAATCCTCAATCTTCTCTCTAATTGGCCGACCAACCTCATTACAAGTCTTCTAGTCCTTCATTTTGGTATTTCATCCCATCTGTTCAGCGCCCATTCTTTTTAATTTTTATTTTTCCATCTTACCACCTACATTTCTTTTTTTAAATATTTATTTATTCAAAATTTCCAAAAATTTAAAAAAAGAGAAACAAGTTCTCACATTTTACAGCAATATCATAGCAGTGTACATGTCCTTTAATAACAGTTAATTTCATTTACCATAGGTATATCTGTAACTAATGTTCTAATTCCTTACTTGTTATACTACTGTTAAAGTACAATACTTATTTATCTACATTGCTTTACATATATACACACAAGTCATATATCATATTCTTCTTTGAAATTCCTTTAGTTATTTTCACAAACATTTTACTCCCTTTTTTAACCATTTATACCATATATTCCATATCGTAAAATACTCTTTTTCTTCCCTGTTTTTTAATAACATAGTTAATCTAATAATTTCTGCGCATTGATGTAACTTATTAATTACTGCTAGATCTGTGGGTATTGTGGTGAATTTCCATGTTTGAGCAAGAGAAATTCTTGCAGTGGTTATAATATGTAATATTAGGTGTTGCTGTTTCTTATCCCATGTCAGTTCTAACATACCTAGCAGGAAGAGCTCTGGTTTAAACTTAATCTTCTTTTTTTGTTAACTCCTCTAACCATATTTGAATTTTGAGCCAATACTTTCATACTTGGGGGACACGTCCACCACATGTGAAAATATGTTCCCTGGCTATGATTGCACTTCCAACATTTGGGTGACAAGTTGGGGAACATTCTAGCTAGTCTCGCTGGTGGGAGGTGCCACCGATAGAACACCTACATTTCTTAAGTAACCTAGCACATTCCACATATTTTTATGTTTCTCTTGGCATAACCAGTTTTCACTTCTGTATAATATAGAGAGGTTAAGGAGCACACTTCCACACACAGTCATTCCTTTCAGAGACATCAATTTCTCACCGCCGATTGTATTCCACCTACTACTTTGTTATTACCAATGGCAAATTTTAAGCTACCTCCATCCATTCTCCCCAGCTTTACTAAACACTCTACTAAAGCAGGCAAACACATTTACTTGCTGTTTTTCCACTCCTTGCAATTTATATATAACTTAAAATTGTTCAGACCATTTTTATGTTCCCAGTTAAATGCAAACACCTTGGTTGCATATATCTATTCATTATGCGTGGTTGTATCATACATTCTATTTTAACATTCACTGCAAATTATTCTGTTTCTTTGCCAACAACATGGGATCTTCTGCATACAAAATTTCCAAACCAGCATATCTTTAATGTCACCAAAGCATTTTGTATATATTTATCTATAAATACATTAAACAATCAAGGGATAACTACTCGCCCTTCTTATCTCCCAGAATAATGTCAAACCCTTCACTAAGCATCCCATTTAATTTATGTATGTTCATCATATACCACCTTTATAATATTTGATAAACTGTCCTTAGCTGCATTTCCCTCTGCATGTTTAATCTTAATAGTTCCTCTCTGTCTTGTACTACTTCTTTGCTACAAACATTACTCTCACTATACATGGTACAGAATAATTGTCTCTAGGGCACCCCTGGTGAAGCTATTCCAAGAATCTCAGCCCTTCACAATAATAAGAAACTACAAGAAGTTTTCTCTGGGATGAATGGGTCATTTCTGGTTGGAGGAAATGATCCAGAAGTCCTTTATGATCAAGGCATATAGGACTTTATAAATTGAAAGTGCTTTGGATTGCACCCAGAATAACAGAGTTGGGAGGGACCTTGGAGGTCTTCTAGACCAATCCCCTTACTCAAGCAGGAAACCCTGTTACATTTCAGATAAATGGTTGTCCAATTTTCTTCTTAAAAACCTCCAGTGATGGAGCACCTACAAGGTTCTGGATACAAGCTGTTGCACTGATTCATTGTTCCTACTGTCAGGAAATTTCTCTTTATTTGTAGGTTGGAACTGTCCTTGATTAGTTTCCACCCACTGTTTCTTGTTTATCCTTCACATGCTTTGGAGACTACATTGGCCCCCTCTTCTTTGTGTCAGCCCCTTAGATATTGGAAGGATACTGCCATCATGTCACCACCTGGTCCTTCTTTTCATTAAACTAGACAAACCAATTCTTCATATATATTTTTTCACCTCCAGTCCCCTAATCATTTTTGTTGTTGTTCTCTGTATTCTTTCCAAAGTCTCGACATCTATCAAAAGATAGAAATCAATAATGTTGCTAGTCCTTCTGGATAGTATAAATAGATGATAGATAGATAGATAGATAGATAGATAGATAGATAGATAGATAGATAGATAGATAGATTGACAGATTTAACAGAGTTGGAAGGGAACTTGTAGGTCATTTAGTCCAACCTCCTTGGTGGTTCAGGCTGTTAAACACCTAGCACTTAGCTCCAGCTGCCTGCAATTAGTGCAGGCTCGAATCCCACCAGGCTCAAGGTTGACTCAGCCTTCCATCCTCTCGGGGTAGGTAAAGTGAGAACCCAAGATTGTTGGGGGCAATAAGCTGACTTTGTAAAATGCCGCTTTGGGGGGGGGCGGTCAAAAGCCCTAGTAATAAGCAGGCATATACAATGGAGTGAAGGCTATTGCTGAGCACATTGGGTTGTGCTCCGAAGATTGTAAGCCACCCTGAGTCTCCGGAGAAGGGAGGCATATAAATGTGAATTAAAAAAACCACCCAAGCAGGAGACCCTACATCATTTCTGACTGAGGGCAGTCCAGTCTTTTCTTGGAAGCTTCCAGGGATGAAGTTCCCACAACTTTCAAAGGCAACTTCTGTTCTGCTGGTTGATTGTTCTCACAGTCAGGAAATTTCTCCTTATTTCCAGGTTGAATCTCTCAGTTTCCATCCATTATTCCTTGTCTGGCCTTCAGATCAGTGGTGGGATTCAAATTTCTTTATGACTGGTTCTGTGGGCATGGCTTGGTGGGCGTGGCAGGAAGGATACTGCAAAATCTCCAGTCAGAGGTGGGATTTGCCGGTTCTCCGAACTACTCAAAATTTCCGCTACCGGTTCTCCAGAAGTGGTCCAGAACCTGCTGAATACCACCTCTGCTTCAGATGCTTTGGAAAATAGCTTGACCTCTTCTGTGGCAGCCCCTCAAATATTGGAAGACTATTATCATGTCTCCCCTGGTCCTTCTCTTCACTAGACTAGCCAGGCTCAGTTCCTGCAACCGTTCATCATATGTTTTAGCCTCTCTTAAACATATTGCCAAGAAAATCACAGGAACTTGTTCCAATCGTCACTTGGTGCTAGAATTCACCCCAAGGACCATAAAAACAACACAAAAGGTTTTTCTCAGCTCTGTTACTCTTTCAAAACCCTTTCACACAAAAGAGAAAGCTGGAAAAGTAAAGTTTCCAAAGAAATACAAATCATTATATGTATGGAAGAAAAAAAAAGATGACTTGCTTCCCCCCTCCTTTTTTTTATTCAAGCCAACTCTTCTTGTTGCGTTTGTTGTTCAATAATGCCCCAGTCTGTCACAAGAAATAGAAAAGGGAAGAAGTGTTGGAGAATTGATCTCTCTGTTTAGATGCTTGTCTGTCAGATATTTTCAGAAGTTCTTGATATGTGTGGATCAAAGCAAACATGTCCAGGCAGCACTTAATGGAGTCAGAGAAAGCTTCCCCCCCCCTCCTTTTCATTTCACAAAGAGAAGTTTGAAGAAAAATAAAGTCAAGAAAGAAAAAACAACAAAGCCCAGCTTTGCTCTTTGGAATGGCAGATGCTTGAGGGTTGGGGGTTTCTTCCCCACAAATGTAAATAATCTATTTATCCAGATTTAAATGTTTGCTAGGAGGTTGTAAATAAAACTGAAGGTTTTGGCGTGGCCAAGAATCATAGCTGAGATAGAGGTAGCAGTTGCTTGTGGAGACAAAAGATGGATGGAAAAAATGGATTCTCCACTGAAAATGCTTAAATCCACCCAGACAAGAATGTTTGTACCTAGCCCAACTAGGGAACATAATCAGTGCTAGAAAGTAGTGGGATTTACAGGAGGGAGGAGGAGGAGGAGGAGGAGGAGGAGGAGGAGGAAGGAGGAGGAGGAGGAGGAGGAGGAGGAGGAGGAAGAGTGAAGAGGCTCTCTGGGCTTGGCTGTTTTCTTACAGACATTTCATTATGAGCCTTGGTGGCTCAGGCTGTTAAATGCCTGCTCTTAAGATCCAGCTGTCTACAATTACTGGGCTCAATCCCACCAGGCTCAAGGTTGACTCAGCCTTCCATCCTCTCGGGGTAGGTAAATTGAGGACCCAAGATTGTTGGGGCAATTAGCTGACCTTGTAAAATGCCGCTTAATAAGCAGGCATATACAATGGAATGAAGGCTATTGCTGACACTGGGTTGTATCCCAAAATTGTAAGCCCCCTGAGTCTTGGGAGGGCATATAAATAATTAAAATAAATAAATAAATAAATAAATAACCCAGCTAGGTAACATCATCCTTTCTTTATTTCTGATAGAAGAGAATATGTGCAGCTGAGGGTTAATCTGTGAGGCCCTTGGTGCTCTCTGAGTTTACCGCTTTCTTCTAGCACTGATAATGCTACCTAGTTGGGTCATGAAATGTCTGCAAGGAAACAGCCAAGCCCAGCGAACACCGAGAACCTCACAGATCTTCTCCTTCTCCACTCCACAAGCCCCCTCCCATCTAGCACTGAGGATGTTACCTAACTGGCAATGGTGGGATTCAAAAAATGTTTACTACCAGTTCTGTGGACGTGGCTTGGTGGGTGCGATATGTCTTGGTGGGCGTGGCAGGGGAAGGATACTGCAAAATCTCAATTCCCTCCCCACCCCATTAACCTGCTTTCCAGCTCTGTTCTCCTGTGCAGGGCAACAAAATAAGACTCAGCTGATCACCTGGAACTTGGGAGGCAGAGACTAGATGGGGGTGAGGCCAGTCAGAGGTGGTATTTGCCAGTTCTCTAAACTACTCAAAATTTCTGTTACCGGTTCTCCAGAACTGGTCAGAACCTGCTGAATACCACCTCCTTCTCCTCCTCCACCACAAGCCCCACTCTCTTCAAGCACTGATGATGCTACCTAGCTGGGTAATGAAACACCTGCAAGAAAACCACCAACTACTGACAGCAAAGGACTCTTCCTTTTAACCCTGAGCTACAAATATTCTCCTTTATTGTTTTCTTACAGATGTTTCATTACCCAACTCAGTAACATCACCGGTGCTAGAAGGGAGTGGGGTTTGCTCTCTGTTTATATACTAGTAGCTTGTCTTATCACGTCTCTATTTTTTGATCCTGGGCTTCATTTTGCTATAGACTGGCAAAGAGTCACAATAATACAATGCCCATTTTATGGCTTCGTGATTTATCTTGTGTCTTGAGAGGATTTTCTTTCCTTGAGTGGCAGTATAAAAAGGATGCAACCCAAGATTTCTGGAGCAGAGGAGAGATAAAAAATGTGATACACACTTCAAAAGTTGTGTCAGGAAATCCATGAATTGCTTTTGATTAACGCATCCTGTTTTATTGCAAATCCATCAAGAACTCAGAAAGGGCTCGGGTCAAAATGGGGAGGGGAAAAATACATATATACAGTACCTGCCAGCGTTTTGAATCATATTCCTCTCCATTTTGTCACGCCTTGATCGTTAAACTATGATTTCTTTTGGACTTGTTTGCTCTTCCGGCGCTGTTTTCCTGTAATGGATGTCGAGGTAATAAAGCCTCTTTTGTGAAGGAGCCGAGCAGAGTGATTTGGGGCACTATTAAACATTTGGAGAACGCTGGTTTCTATTTTTATGGTCTCTAGCATCTCTTGAAGGTCACTTGGTGGTCCATGGTCTGCTGCAACAGGTTTCCACTTTAATAAACTCATCTTCCTAAATGCATTCTTTGTGATGCCAAGAAAGGCAGAATGCCAGATCTTGCGATTTATTTATTTCTTGGTATTTTACCTTTATCATTATTATTATTTTTTACAAATAACCTAAGGCGCCAAGCACATGCACACCTTCTTTCTCCTCTTTTTGCCACAACACCAACCCTGTGAGGTAGGTTGAGCTGAAAAAGGTGGACTGGCTCAAAGTTCCTAAGGCAGGACTAGAATTCACCATCTCCTGGTGATTGGCCCAACATCATCCAGCCAGTCTTCAGGGCTAAGATGGGACTAGAACTCACCATCTCCTGGTGATTGGCCCAACGTCACCCAGCCAGCCTTCAGGACTAAGATGGGACTAGAACTCAACATCTCCTGGTGATTGGCCTAATGTCACCCAGTGGACTTCCATGGTTAAAGTGGAACTAGAACTCACAATCTCCTGTTTCGAAGCCTGGTGCTTCACCACTAGTCCAAACTGGCTCTCTAATGATGTGATGTTCAATAAAATTGCTCAAAATTTATCACCTTTGGGTAGACAAAAAAAATTTGGGGGGAGAGAAAAGTAAATAATCCATTTCATCCCAATATACAGACCATAATTACATGTATCACTTTAAAAAAAATGTCTTCATTATTTTCTATGGAACAACTGGGTGATGTGTAGAACCTGAGTTTTGGGTACTCCATCGTTAGAGCTTTTTAAGAGAAGATAGGATAACAATTTGTCCTGGATTGTATAAGGACTCTTGCCTTAGACAGAAAATCAAGCAAGATGACTTTCAAGGTCCTTTCCAGCCTTATGACTCTACAAATTCCGAAAGTCTTTGAATGTTTTTCCGGGAACTAAATATATTCCAGAGGTTGGGCACAAAGATGTCTCACCTCACAAAATGGCTGCCTAGAAACCTTGTAATTAAAAATAAAAGGAGAAGCACTGGTTTGAAATTCATTTGTTCGTGACCAAGTTAAAAGTTTCAGAAATTAGGAGTATAAAAAGCATCTCTACACCCAGTTAGACCATTGATTAGTATCACTTAAGGTTACACTTAAGGGCAAGAATCCTCCCAATTCTACTTAGAGATGCCAGGGACATATAATGAACATTTTGTACAATAATGAGTTATGGCCTTTTCTTAATCAACTATGGTTAAACTTTTTCTATCTGTGGAACCTGTTAGATTAAAAAAAAACAATCTGCAAAGTCTTGATCAAGAGGCAAAACGCAAGTATTAGAAAATAGGCTGCATTTAAGTCATTTCTTCAATTTCTCATGGAATAGTTCCATGGAAAACATTTTGAAATTCTAAAACCTCCTCTTGAATTTCTTCTAGCCCAGCTGAGTTGATCTGCTTTTATGAAAACATTGGATATTTGGATGACTATGTGTGATCAGTCTGGTATTGATTCTTAATGATAGATGATAGATTGAAGAGAGAGAGAAAGAAAGAAAGAAAGAAAGAAAGAAAGAAAGAAAGAGGCTGCTCCTCTCCCTTATAAGGTATTGGGTGGGATAGATAGATGATGGATGGATGGATGGATGGATGATGATGAATGGATAGATAGATAGATAGATAGATAGATAGATAGATAGATAGAAGATACTGATAGTTACTGTACATAGAGAGAGATGAAATATATAGATAGATGACAGGTAGATAGATAAGATACCAAAAGATATATATATAGAGAGAGATGAGATAGATAGGTGATAGATTAGATAGATAGATAGATAGATAGATAGATAGATAGATAGATAGATATTAGATGAGATGAGATGAGATAGGTTAGGTAGGTAGGTAGGTAGGTAGGTGGATGAATGGATGGATGAATAGATATGGAGAAATACATAAATATACATATAGATACATAGATAGGTAGATAAATGGAGACAGACAGATGGACGGACAGACAGACAGGAAGGTAGATCTTCTCCAGAATTATCTTTCTTCAACCAAGTCCTTTCCGTTTTCCAATAGTGTACTCATAAGCACCGTCACTGAGTCCATCCATCTTGTTTCTTGTTGTCCTCTGCTTGCTTTCATCCCATCTTCCCCAGCATTGGAGCCTTCTCCAGAAAACTAGATCTTTGCATAATGGGTCAGAAAACATAGCAGTAATTATCCCTAAGGTGCTTTTTTCAAGAGACAACTGGACTTTTTTTTGTTTGTTGTTTGTTTGGAAAACATTTCTCATCCGCTTCTCATCTCATCATCTGCACCAAGAAAAATTCCTTGTGTGTCCAATCACACTTGGCCAATAAAGAATTCTATTCTATTCTATTCTATTCTATTCTATTCTATTCTATTCTATTCTATTCTATTCCATTCCATTCCATTCCATTCCATTCCATTCTCCACTCCACTCCATTCCATTCTCCCTTCCCTTCATCTATTCTGTTCTGTTGTTCTGTTCTGTTCTGTTCCATTCCATTCCATTCTCCCTTCCCTTCATCTATTCTATTCTGTTCTATTCTACCTATTCTATTCATTCCATTCCATTCCATTCTCCCTTCCTCTATTCTATTCTGTTCTGTTCTGTTCTATTCCATTCTAAGCTTCTTCAGCTCCGACTGAATGGTGGAGAATGGAAGGATTGATACTTCTTGCAGAAAGCTGGTCATTGGCATCCTTTTTAGAGGGTCGTTGAGGCCACCTGGAAGTTTATCTGTGTCATCATACCAGTAGTTAGTAGTTTTTGAAAAACCAGGTAGTTAAAAAGAAGTTAAATGAGAATTCCACACTCTATAACCCTACTCACCCTAGTGTGTGACTGGACTCTAATCACACCTGTTTGAGAGAGCTCTTGCCTGTGATGGCATCTCTCTCTCTCTCTCTCTCCCTCCGTCCCTCCCTCCCTCCCTCCCTCTCTCTCTTTCTAACTATCTTCTATCTATCTATACACACACACACACACACACACACACACACACACAATTGATTTCTTTGGATTCCACCTGTCTCGCTCTCAATTTTGCTTCAGAGCTTGATGCTGAGATGCGGTTCATAACTCCGAGTGGCAAGTGCAATATTGATAGCCACTAAAGGGCCTGGAGGGAGGGAGGGGAAGGAAAAACCGGGAAGGGAGAGAAAATAAAGGCTTTATAAAAGTATGATTTAAGATTAACAGTTGCCTTGCGAAGATCCATGACAAAACATTGCATAAAGGGGTTACTTGCCTCCAGTAGCAAAAGCCTTTTTTTTTTTTTGCAGTCATGGCTGAACGAGGCTGGATCGAGAGAAGAAGAAGTTTAATTTCAGAACAGAGTTATCAGTCGGAGCATCGGCACTGCGCCAGAAAAAACAGCAAAATGGGGCATAGCGCCATGAAAAAAAAATACTGTGACCTAGAAAAAGTTAAGCAGAGAATCGAAGAGAATAGGGCTTTGTATTTTATCAATCAGAATAGAGCTGGAAGGGACCTTGGAGGTCTTCTAGTCCAGCCCCCTGCTAAGCAGGAGACCCTATACCATTTCAGACAGGTGACTGTCCAGTCTCTTCTTAAAAGCCTCCAGTGATGAAGCACCCACAACTTTTAGCTGTTCCACTGGTTAATTGTCCTCACTTAGGAAGTTTCTCCTCAATTCCAGGTTCCTTCTGTCTTTGATCAGTTTCCATCCATTGCCTTCTAATCCAACCCTCTTCTGAAGTCCATCCAAGTAGGTCTATCCACCTTAGCTGTCCTCTTCTTTTTCCTTCCACTTTGCCCAGGATCATAAACTTCTCCAAAGAGTTTTATGTTCTTTGCATAGCATATCTGAAATGGGATACTTTGAATAGTGAGATCTCAGAATCAGAATAGAGCTGGAAGGGACCTTGGAGGTCTTCTAGTCCAGCCCCTTGCTCAAGCCGGATCTATTTCTGACACGTGACTGTCCAGTCTCTTCTTAAAAACCTCCAGTGATGAAGCACCCACAACATCTGGATGTAAGCTGTTCCACTGATTAATTGTCCCCACTGTTAGGAAGTTTCTCCTCAATTCCAGGTTGCTTCTCTCCTTTGGTTAGTTTCCATCCGTTGCTTCTTGTCCCTTCCTTCCTTCCTTCCTTCCTTCCTTCCTTCCTTCCTTCCATCCATCCATCCATCCATCCATCTATCCATCAGAATAGAGCTAGAAGGGACCTTGGAGGTCTTCTAATCCAAACCCCTGCTAAGCCAGAGAACCTATACTATTTCAGACAAGCAGCTGTCCAACCTCTTCTTAAAAACCTCCAGTGATGGAGCACCCCAACTTCTGAAGGCAAAGCTGCTCCACTGGTTAATTGTCTTCACTGTTGCTTTCTCTCCTTGCTTTTCTCTTGGTTGTTTCCATCCTTCCTTCTTCCTTCCTTCCTTCCTTCCTTCCTTCCTTCCTTCCTTCCTTCCTTCCTTCCTTCCTTCCATCCATCCATCCATCCATCCATCCATCAGAATAGAGCTAGAGGTCTTGGAGGTCTTCTAATCCAAACCCCTGCTAAGCCAGAGAACCTATACTATTTCAGACAAGCAGCTGTCCAACCTCTTCTTAAAAACCTCCAGTGATGGAGCACCCCAACTTCTGAAGGCAAAGCTGCTCCACTGGTTAATTGTCTTCACTGTTAGGAAGTTTCTCCTCAATTCCAGGTTGCTTCTCTCCTTGGTTAGTTTCCATCTGTTGCTTCTTGTCCCTTCCTTCCTTCCTTCCTTCCTTCCTTCCTTCCTTCCTTCCTTCCTTCCTTCCATCCATCCATCAGAATAGAGCTAGAGGTCTTGGAGGTCTTCTAATCCAAACCCCTGCTAAGCCAGAGAACCTATACTATTTCAGACAAGCAGCTGTCCAACCTCTTCTTAAAAACCTCCAGTGATGGAGCACCCACAACATCTGAAGGCAAAGCTGCTCCACTGATTAATTGTCCCCACTGTTAGGAAGTTTCTCCTCAATTCCAGGTTGCTTCTCTCCTTTGGTTAGTTTCCATCAGTTGCTTCTTGTCCCTTCCTTCCTTCCTTCCTTCCTTCCATCCATCCATCCATCCATCCATCCATCCATCCATCAGAATAGAGCTAGAGGTCTTGGAGGTCTTCTAATCCAAACCCCTGCTAAGCCAGAGAACCTATACTATTTCAGACAAGCAGCTGTCCAACCTCTTCTTAAAAACCTCCAGTGATGGAGCACCACAACTTCTGAAGGCAAAGCTGCTCCACTGGTTAATTGTCTTCACTGTTAGGAAGTTTCTCCTCAATTCCAGGTTTCTTCTCTCCTTGATTAGTTTCCATCCGTTGCTTCTTCTCCTGCCTTCTGGAGCTTTGGAAAATACCTTCGTTGAATTGTTCAAGGATCCATTGATTTGCTTTCTTGGATGTCCACTGTATTCTCAGTTGCCTTCTTCAAACAGCAAAGCTCAAAGGAGTCATCCATACTTTTCCTAGCTTGCTTCTTCGAAGTCCACTGAGCGGTCATACAAACCATACATTTCATATTTCCTGGCTATATATTTGTCATCAACAGTCTTCGTAAACCCTGTGTGTTTCATGAGATAAACCAGATCTTCTTGGTGTATTTATAGTATCTGCTATAAATATCATAAGAGGCCTCCATTTCGCAAAAGGGCATTTTAGTTACAGTATATATGTCTCTGGGCATATTTTTATGACCTCTTACTCTACTCTCTTTTGGTTCAACATAATAGATAGAGCTGTTTTCCTCCCAAATGTTCATATGAGCCTCATAAAAAGAGAAGTATATGAAAGAAAGAGATATGAATTGAGGCGAGGGAAAGATCGAGAAAACTGTGATGGATAAAGTTGATAAGACCCTGAAAAAATAAAAGAAAGAAAGAAGATTTTTTTAAAAGAATAAAAGGAAAAGATAGACTTGGTTGAAGGAACCTTTGTTTCCAAAGATAGAAAATATGGGGTGATATAACACCCCAGGTTGGTGCAAACCAGATTAAATATGATTTCTTTTTTTTCTTTTTTTTCAGTTCTCCAATTCCTTTTGTCTTCATTACTTTCTCCTCTATTTTCTGACCTTTGATTAATTCTGCTTATCTTGAAAAAGTTTGATGGCTGTGTATTTATGACATGCTTGTTTAAGAATCAGCGAAAGACTGGATGGAACAACGTATATGAGCAATGAAATCCCGCACTTCAGTGTCTCACATGACATCTGGTTGGGAAATCTTCTCCAAGATCTTTTTTCAAATGGCAGGAAAGATTGACTGAGTAGGTTTGATTAATCCTTTTTTTTAAACAAAAGCTCCCTTTTTATCAAGCTGCAGCAGGAATTTATATAAGACACTTAAGCTGTCATTCAACAAGCCAAAACTCAACAAACCAAGAAACACAACTGGGTACTTGCTTTGACTTGAATTCTCCATGTGCTTGTTCTGACCCAAGTCAAACTAGCAAGGCACATATTTAGAAGAAAATTATTCTTCTTTTGCCCATGAAAAAGGGGATTTATAAACCCGATCCAAATTTCCGACAGGCAGGTAGAAGTCTGGCCAGTGGTGGGATTCAAATAATTTAACAACCGGTTCTCTGCCCTAATGATTTCTTCTAACAACCAGTTCACCAAAATGTTCAGAAACTTAACAACTGGTTCTCCCAAACTGGTGCAAACTGGCTGAATCCCACCACTGGGTCCATTGAATGAAACACTTGGCAACATGACCACATGCACATGACCACGTTTTACAACAGATTTGCAAAAAATGATACTTCTGGGTTTGTTTGTTTTTTGCAAAATTGCACCATAGCAAACAATGGGTTCACCGAACGACTGTAGCATTCGCTTAACAACTGCTGTGCTCACTTAACAACTGGCACAAAAACCATAACATTTGGTCATGTGACCAACCCTTTTCACCATCATTACAGGCTCCGTTATGATTGTAATTCGAGGAGTACACATATACCAAAAAACCAAAAGTACACATGTAGATTGGGTGAAACCAAGCTTAATAGCAGTAACTGGGAGAGGGATCTTGGAGTCTTAGTGGAAAACCAGCTAAATATAAGCTAGCAGTGTGCAGTGGCAGCCAAAAAAGCCAATGCAATCCTAAATTGCATTACAAAGAGATACAATCGAGATGAAGTGAGGTACTAATACCACTCTATAAAGCCTTAGTAAGACCACACCTAAAATACTGCATCCAGTTTTGGTTACCACACTATAAAAAGATGTTGAGACTCTGGAAAAAGTGCAGAGAAGAGCAACCAGGATGATGAGGGGACTGGAGGCTCAAACATACGATGAAGGATTGCAGGAACTGGGCATGGCTAGTCTAGTGAAGAGAAGGGCGAGGGCAGACATGATAGCAGTGATAGCAATATTTGAGGGGCTGCCACAGAAAGAAGGGGGTCAAACTATTCTCCAAAGCATCCGAAGGCCAGACAAGGAACAATGGATGGAAACTGATCAAGGAGAGATTCAACATAGAAATAAGGAGAAATTTTCTGATAGTGAGAACAATCACCCAATGGAACAGAAGTTGCCTTCAGAAGTTGTGGGAGTTTCATCACTGGGAGTTTTCAAGAAGTGACTGGACCACCGTTTGTCAGAAATGATGTAGGGTCTCCTGCTTGGGTGGGGGGGTTGGACTAGATGACCTACAAAGTCCCTTCCAACTCTGTTAATCTGTATCTGAATGCCTGTAGCATTTGCTTAACAACCTCTGTGCTCTCTTAGCATCTGGCACACAAACCATAACCTTTGGTCATGTGACCGATCCTTTTAACCGCCATTCCAGGCTCCATTATTGTTGTAATTCGAGGAGTTTCTGTGTCTTTTTAGGAACAATTCAAGCTAATCCAAGCTAACAATCCAAGTCTGATACTAAAGGCTTCCAGGAAAATTGCAATCAAGGGTGTTTTTTTTCCCCACACCCACCCACCCAACAGAAAGCAGCATCTTGTTTGTCTTCCTGGATTAAATTATCATATTAATTATTCAGATTACTTAATGCTGATCAAGTGGAATGATTTTAACCAGATGCAATCAAGAAGGAGAGAACGAGAATCAATGGGATTCAAGGGGGGAGGAGCTGAGTGAATAATTAACTTCCAGGGTTCACAGAGTTAGCATGCAAGAGAATATAAAACTTATCCAAGACCAGAGGTAGTATTCAGCAGGTTCTGACCAGTTCTGGAGAACCGGTAGTGGAAATTTTTGGAGAACTGGCAAATACCACCTCTGACTGGAGATTTTACAGTATCCTTCCCCTGCAATGCCCATCAAGCCACACCCACAGAACCGGTAGTAAAAAGAATTTGAATTTCACCACTGTCCAAGACACTCAAAAAGGCTGAAGAAACATCATGGGCAGTGGTGGGATTGGAATAACTTAATAACCAGATCTCTGGCTGGGTAGGCATGGCCGGTTGGTCATGTGACAGGGTGGGTGATGTCACTCATCACACCCAGCCCTGCCTCCCAGCCACTCGCCTCAAAGGAAGAGAAAGGATTTAGCTGGTTGGGGCTAATCCCACCACTGGCTGGCCCCGCCCCTGCTCGTTTTTCGTTTTCAGGCCATTTTCAGGCCATTTTCAGGCTGCTTTCATGCCATTTTCATGCCATTTTTCATGCCATTTTCAGGTCGTTTTTCAGGCCTTTTTTCAGGCCGTATTCAGGCCATTTTGGGGCTGTTTTCAGGCTGTTTTCAGGTCTTTTCTCAGGCCATTTTCAGGCCATTTTTCAGGCCATTTTCAGGCCATTTTTCAGGCTGTTTTCAGGCTGTTTTCAGGCTGTTTTCAGGCCATTTTTCAGGCCGTTTTCAGGCCACTTTCAGACTGTTTTTCAGGCTGTTTTACAGGGTGTTTTCGGGATGTTTTCGGGCCATTTTCCAGGCTAATTTCAGGCCATTTTTCTGGCCATTTTCAGGATGTTTTCCGGATCATTTTTGGCCCCCAAAATAGCCCAAAACAAGCCAGAAAACAGCCCAGAAAACAGGCCAAAAAAATGAGCGGGAACTTCACAGAATCTTAACCACCGGTTTGCTCAAACTGGTGCGAAGTGGCAGCATCCCATCTCTGATCATGGGTCAAAATGGAGATGCAAGATATGCATTGTGAGATTACATTTGATCCTCAACTTACAACCATAAATATCTGTTGCGAAGCAGATGTTAAGTGAATGTTGCCGCATTTTTACGACCTTGCTTGCCACAGTTGTTAAGTGAATTGCTGCAGTTAAATTGCTATGATCTGGCTCCCAAACACGACAAGCCCTTTGTAGTTAATGAAACGTTCCCTTCATTAGGAGCACCAGCAGCTGCTCTCTCACAGCAGGCTACAAAATCTTTAAGTCATGTGGAAAGTGACACTCGCTCCCTTTCTCCCTGAACTGGCCCAACACACCAGGGGTCTCTCTCCCTCTCTCTCTCTCTTCCCACACTTGCAAAGGAAGTCCTGGAAGGTGCACTCGCTTTCTTCCAGCAGCTCTCTCTCTCTCTCTCTCTGTCTCTCTGTCTCTGTCTCCCCTCGCTGTCTCAGAAGGCACTGCAGATTCCAAAAACAATTTTGATAATTTCCAGACAGGAGTCAGAAGTGCAGGCTATCCATGGCAGACCAGCAGGGAGATAAATAGTTGCCTGCCACACCTATTCATCTCCTCCCCCTGCCTTGTATCCCCAGAGCTTCACTAGCAGCAGTGGCTCTTCCGTCCCAAGGACTGGCCCATAGATTTCCACTGTTCTCCTCTCCTCTGCCTTCTGTGCATCTGCATGTCAGGCACTGAACCCAGCTCTTCCTCCTCTTCCTCATCAGCTACTTCCGGAGCTGGGAACTGTTGACTCTCCATCTGAGGGCTGGTGGATGGTCCAGGCTTCACCTCTGTCTCTCTGTGTGTCTCTCTGACAGCACCATTCCCTCTTCTCTCTTGGAGCTCTCAGGTTCTCTTGATGCTGGCCCTGAATCTGATGCCGCCTCCTCATCTGATTTGGCTGTCCAAGGGGCAAGTGGCCAATAGTCCACAACTTAAGTTAAGGAACATGTTGGTGCTTACCTACAAAGCTCTCCATGGCTTGGGGCCGGGGTACCTGCGGGAACATTTCCTGCCAGCATCGAATACCAATCGCCAGGTGCGCGCCCACAGACAGGGCCTCCTTGGGGTACCATTGGCTAGACAATGTTGACTGGCAGTCCCTAGGGGGAGGGCCTTCTCTGTGGGGGCACCCACTTTGTTGATCCAGCTTCCCCTGGAGCTATGACTGGCCCCCGACCTTCGCTCCTTTCACCGTGGCCTAAAGACTTGGTTATTCGAACAGGCCGGCCTGGACTAAGGAGGGGGGGGTGTTTTAATATTTTTAAATGTTTGTAAATGGGTTTTAATGATTATTTGGTCAAATTTGGTTTAATTCCATTTTAACTTTTGTATTTGTATGGTTGTTTTTTATGTGAGCCGCCCTGAGTCCTTCAGGAGGGAGGGCGGCATATAAGACCAAATAATTAATTAATAAATAAATAAATAAATAAATAAATAAATAAATAAATAAATAAATAATAACATGGTTGTTGAGTGAATCTGGTTCCCCAGTGACTTTGCTTGTCAGAAGGTCACAAAAGGGGATCACTGCAACCATTGTAAATATGAGTCATTTTGATCAGGTGACCATGGGGATGCTGCAACGGTCGTAAGTACGAAAATCTTTTTTTTTCAGGGCCATTGCAACTTCGAACGGTTGCTAAACTATTGTAAGTTGAGGATTGCCTGCACTGCAGTTATTAAGTGAATAATGCAGTTGCTAAACAAATCTGGCTTCGCCCGTGGCTTATTGGAAGTCAGATGTGAATGTTGCAAATGGTGGTCATGTGATCCAAGGAAATTACTAGCACTGTACAGGCAGTCCTTGACTTACAATGGTTCATTTAGTGACCATTCAAAGTTACAATGGTACTGAAAAAAGGGACAGGGACATTTTTCACATTTACGACTGTTGTAGCATTCCCATGATCACGTGATCGAAATTCAGATGCCTGGCAACTGACTCATACTTATGATGGTTGCCGGGTCCCAAGGTCATATGATCTCCCTTTGCAACCTTCTGACAAATGAGGTCCAGGGTGAAACTGGATTCATTTAACAACTGGGCTACTAGCTTATCAACTGCAGTGATTCACTTAACAATGGGTGGCAAGGAAGGTCGTAAAAATGGGGAAAACTCACTTAACAAATGTCTCACTGAACAACAGAAAGTCTGGTCCCACAACTGCAGGAACATGAGATT
Organism: Naja naja; assembly: GCA_009733165.1. Taxonomy (NCBI): domain Eukaryota; kingdom Metazoa; phylum Chordata; class Lepidosauria; order Squamata; family Elapidae; genus Naja; species Naja naja. The sequence goes on along the minus strand of CM019150.1, from coordinate 217,719,658 downwards.
TTGAAATGGTACATCTTCCATGATTAGCGAAGGAGCAGAAATGTAGATTACGAAGCTTTATGCAGATGTATGAATTATAATAATTGCAATCAAGGCAAAAAAAGAAGTAAGCTAAATTACTTTCTCCTCTAATGTATTTGGCTGAGGGGTCCCCAAATGTTGCTATTTTTAATAAGTTTGAAGTGGGGTTTCTTAAGGCTGCAATTCTGGCCACCATCACCTACAGGAAGTAGTGCAATTCAACCAGTATAACAACCGGTTTGGTGAGTACGCACTTTGCATGCATGCCCAGCATTTAGAAAAGACCTGTCAGGGTTCCGGCAATTGCCCTAATTAAATCATGAGCCTCGAGTCAAGCTTCAAAAGAATCCAAAAGATTTATTAGGAGGAACATGCTGGCATTATCCCAGTTGAAGACAACTCCAACACACGTGATTTGCAGTCACGTGTGACCCTGTTTCCCCCCTGGGTGTGTCATCAATCAGATTCTCCAATGAAGCACGTTCGGCTAGGCATCATCTATCACATTCTCCAATGAAGGATTTTCATGGCAGAAGATCCAGTAGCCTAGCTACAATCTTTGTAAGGTATGCGTGGAATGTACTTCTGGTTCCCCCCCTCCCGCTTATGGCAACTCGAAAACATGTATAGGAATACTTTACGAGTTGTCAAGACCATTTTTAGCTATAATACTTATCTTCTGCTGCAGCCCCGGTGAGTAAAACAGCTGATGAGCGGCAAACTGCCGCACGAATAAGCTGTGCTCAAAACCAAGGAAATAAAGCACAGGAAAGAGCAGGGGCAGGTGGGCAGGGCCAAATGATCACCGGAACTACTGGTTCATGTGAACCGGTCTGAACCGGTAGAATCCCACCCTGTCTACAGGATGTCCATACTGAACTCAGGATGATTACTTTTTAGTAAGTAGATGATATCCTTTATTAATACCTTGGGTTATGGGGTCAGGGGAGAAGGAGTGGCCCAACTGAGTATCTATCTGAGTTGGCAACCTGCAAGGTTAATTTTATTTAGTTCAAGAGTGTCCAAGCACTGCCTATTGCAGCCTGGCTGGCCAATGGAGAAAGAGAGGCAATATTTCATGTATTTTATTTATATCCCATAGAGCGTATGGATTGTCCAATCTCTTCTTAAAAACCTCCAGTGATGGAGCACCCATAACTTCTAAGGCAAGCTAATTGATTGTTCTCACTGTCAGGAAATTTCTCCTTATATTTAGGTTGCTTCTTTCCTTGATTAATCTCCATCCATTGCTTCTTGTCCTGCCTTCTGGGTCCTTTGGATAACAGGTTGTCCCCCTCTTCTTTGTGGCAGCCCCTTAGATATTGGAACACTGCTATCATGTCACCTTTAGTCCTTCTTTTCATTAAACTACCTAATTCCTGCAACCATCATCATCATCTACTTTTAAAAACCCCATAATCCCTTGCGAGGTGGAGTCTGGGCGACTGAATGGAGCTAGCAGAGTGTTTTAATGGCCGGATGCCCTTCCTGTTGCCAATGCGCAGTTTTGTTCAGAAAATGTATTCTCAGTTTGCCCAGAAAGAGAGAGAAATATCTGCCTTTACCTAGGATCAAACTCACAGCCTCCTGATTGTGAGGCAAGACCTCCACCCCTAGTCCACCGCACCATTCCATTCCTGCAACCATTTGTCATATATTTTACCCACCAGTTCCCTAATATCTTTCTTGCTCTTCTTTCTATTCTTTCTAGAATCTCAACATCCTTTTTTATATCATGGTGACCAAAACTGGATCCAGTCATTACATTGTATGTTGTAGATTACTACTGTTTTTCCCCCTTCTGGGGCATCTTGTTTTACATCATGGCAACCAAAACTGGATGCGATATTCCAAGTGAGGTCTTACCAAGACATTGTAAAGCGGGATTAAGACTTCACATGGTCTTGATTCTATCCCTCTATTAATGAAGCCTAGAATTGCATTGGCTTTTTTGACAGCTGCAGCACAGTGCTGGCTCATATTTAAATGATTGTCTATAAGGATTCCTAGGTCCCTCTCACAGTTACTACTGGTTGAGCCAGGTATCACCTATTGTACCTACCATTGGAGGCTTTCAAGAAGAGACTGGACTGCCATCTGTCAGAAATGATGTAGGGTCCCCTGCTTGGGTGGGTGGGGGACTAGATGACCTACCTTCCAACTCTGTTAATCTGTTAATTCTATACCTGTGCATTTGGTTTTTCTCAATGTAGAATTTTACTTTCAGCAAAATGGAAGGCTCCTTTCTACCTGATAGTGGTATGATGGATACCTGAAGCCTTCTAACCACTTTAACCTTGCCCAAAATGAGATGACTGTCCACAAAGGCTTTGTAGATGTCAACCTCCCTTTGGTGCAGCCTTCTAATAGTTCTCCAGGCTGCCCTAATGGTTTATGTCAGCTTTCTTACTGACCTCTCTTTGGCTGTAACCTGAGTCATTTTTTTTATGTCTCTGTGTCATTCTGATACTCCATAGCTCAGAGCAAAAGGGTTTTGCTGTCAAGTTGGGCTGCGATAGAAAACACTTAAAGGAGGCCACCAGGGATGAGACAAGGAGAAAAAATAAACAGTGAAAAAGGATCTTGCAGCAAGCTAAAATGGTGGCGGCATCACTAAAAGGAGTTCCTTTCAATCCTCCGATGAATGCAAGAAAGGAGAGTTACCCAATGTCACCTGCCAATGCGTGCAATGGCTCAAGGTCAAGTCAAAAATTGGTTCCTTCTTATTCGATCTCTCCGCTCCTCAGGTTTTGACCACCATCATTTTGATATGGTACAGAGAGAAACTTGCCTCTTTAGGAATATTTTGATCATCCCATTGTAGTGTTGTAAAGTGACAAGCATATGATTCCAGCTGTTCAAACCAGGCTAAAAAGAGTGGCTTTGATAGCAGGTCTTTTGTGCTTTCGAACCTGACAGCTACAGTGCGGTACCTTGGAGGTTTTCATTCAGGTGTTTGATTCATTCATCTATTTGTGTTTTCTCTTCCATGGTAGAGTTCTCAAAGCATGTCAGGTTGACATGCAGTGCCTCAGACGTGGCTGGAGGGGGTTGAGAACAAGCAGACCCAGCTGTTGTGGTTCCAGGAGATGGCCAGTCCTGTCCAGGAGTCTGGGGAGAGATGGGGCCAGGACCATCTGGGAGCGGTGTGCTGACTCCGGAGCCTCCAGAGTCTGGCAGCAGTGAGGCTGAGGAATGAGGGGAGCCTGTTCCCAGTGCGCGTGTGCACAGAGCTGCTAGAAGGCAAGAGCAGCTCAGGCAAAAGGAATGACTCGGGAGTAAGTCTTGGAGGTGATTGCCCCTATCCCATTAGGTATAAAGGAAGTGCAAAATTAGAGAAACCTTTGCAGGAAGCAAATTCTTTTGCTCTGTTCAGATTAAACTTTGAAGCTGTGTGTGGACTTTGTACTTCGGTTGGTATTTTACAGTTAATTTGGCACTTTAGGTGTTGGCAGCAATTCAAAGGAGATAAAGGTGGGTGCTTATCTCAAGGGACTGTTTGGAACTCATTAAGGAGCTTTGGTGGCTCAGGCTGTTAAATGCCTGCTCTTAAGATCCAGCTGTCTACAATTACTGCAGCCTCGAATCCCACCAGGCTCAAGGTTGACTCAGCCTTCCATCCTCTTGGGGTAGGTAAATTGAGGACCCAAGATTGTTAGGGGCAATTAGCTGACCTTGTAAAAATGCCGCTTAGTAATAAGCAGGCATATACAATGGAATGAAGGCTATTGCTGAGCGCACTGGGTTGTGCTCCAAAAATTGTAAGCCGCCCTGAGTCTTCGGAGAAGGGCGGCATATAAATGTAATTAAAAAAAAATACAGACTGGGAATGAACATAATTCTCAGCATTGAAATAAAAAAAGAGTGTTTGGACTAAGTGTGTACTTAATTATGGCCTCAGGAAGCCTTGGTCAGAACAGCCATGCAGAGTTTGAGCTGACTACTTTATTGTGTTCTGCCTGTAATACAGGAATCTCCCAACACTGGCAGCTACTCCTGGGAACAATTCAATAAGGTTCCAAGGAAGAAGGGCTTGGATTTAGCCCCTTTATGGTTCTGCGGTGATTCCAGGCTAGATCCTTGCTTGACCCCCTCATTGCTGCTAGGTTAGGTGCTTCCCAACACTTAGGTGCATCATAATATCTTCCACTGTAATCGTAGATAGATCTCAAATTCTGAGAGCATAGGAGTGACAACATGGCTTGTAGAAGGGTGTGATCCTTGAGCAAATACCCATTTGTTTCTGAGGTCCTTGATGCTCTCTGAGCTGGGTTGTTTTCTCATAGATGTTTGATTACCCAACTAGGAAACATCAGTACAAGGAAACAACCAAGCTCAAAGAATACCAAAGAGCTCATAGTTTATTTATTTATTTGTTAGTCAAATATGTACAAGCTAACAAGTATAAGTATAAACATAAACAAGAACAAAGGGAATAAATACAGATAAATGGGGACAGTAAGGCAGGGATGGTAGGCACTCTGGTGCACTTATGCTTTAAGGACCTCTTAGGAATGGGGTAAGGTCCACAGTAGACAGTTTGAGATTGAAGCTGTGAGGAGTTGAGGCTGTAACAACAGAGTTGGGTATGGCTTTCCAGGTGTTGACCATTCTGTTGCTGAAGTCGTATTTTCTGCAATTGAGTTTGGAATGGTTTACCTTGAGTTTGTATCAGTTGTTTGCCTGTGTACTATTGTGATTGAGGCTGAAGAAGTCGATGACAGATAAGACATTGTAACAGACCATCTTATGTACTATGCTTAGATCGGACTTCAGGTGGTGTAGTTCCAGATTGTCCAGGCCCAGAATTTGGAGCCTGGAGGCATAGGGAATTCTATTGTGAGTGGAGGAGTGGAGTACTCTTCTTGAGAAATACCTCTGAACCCGCTCAATTATGTTAATGTCCGATATACAGTGTGGGTTCCAGGCAGACAAGCTGTATTCAAGAATTGGTCCAGCAAAGGTTTTGTATGCCCTAGTTAACAATTCAAAGTTGTTCAGTTAAACCCTGAGCTACAAATATTCTCTTCTATTGATATTCATTTATTTATTTGAAATTTGTTACAACCCACCCTGACTCTACTTTTCTAGAATAGGTCAACCTATTCTTCAAAGCACCTGAAGGCAGGCAGAATGAGAAGCAATGGATGAAAACTAACCATGGAGAGAGGCAACCTAGAACTAAAGAGAAATTTCCTGAGAGTGAGGACCATTAATCAGTGGAACAACTTGCCTCCAGAAATTGTAAGTGCTCCATCACTGGAGGTTTTAAAGAAGAGCTCAGACAGCCATTTGTCTGGAATGCTGTAGGGTCTCCTGCTCAAACAGAGGGTCAGACTAGAAGACTTCCAAGGTCCAGTGGTGGGATTCAAAAACTTTTACTACCAGTTCGGTGCGCGTGGCTTGGTGGGCTTCTAGGTGGGCACCAAACACACACTTTGTGCAGGCGCAGAGGCATTCCAACTCACCTCCTGCACTCTCCCGGTCGCTTCAGCAGCTGCCACGCAGCACTCTTCTGTGCCACGCAAAGCAGCTGCGCTTCAAATTCAGAGGATAAAGGTGAGTATGGGAGCCCGGGCTGGCAGGTGAGAACTGGTTCGGTCTCCGCTGCTCATTGCCACTACCGGCTTGGTAAAACTGGGCCGAATCGGTAGCATACCACCACTGCCAAGGTCACTTCTAACTCTGTTATTCTGTTTTTTTTCTGTTAGAAGGTGAATGGTTGGTGGACGTTAGTTTTCCCCATCCATGCAATCTTCCACGATACTTTACTGCTACTCTGAAGTTCCCTTGGAGGCAAGAAGCAAATGGTACTATTTGCAACTAAAGCACTGAGCTGCAACCATCCACATTTTTATTTTCAAAGAGTTCACGTGAAGGTTGCAGGAGGCCCAGAGGTGTAGTTGGAAATACACAAGAAGCTTGAGGTTGGTGGGTCTCTTTGCAGCATGAATCCCTTCACCCCCACCCCCGCTTTTTAATGAAAAGGATTTAAAAAAAAATAAAGTCCAGTGAAGATTGGAGACCCTGAAGTCATGACCAACTAGGTAATCAGAGACACCGAACTTTTGTTTAATATAAATTGGTGGGTTTCCGTTTGTAAACAAGATGGAAAGTAAATCTAGGGCGTTCTTGGATCACCCATATGGGACACTTTAGTTAAATAAACTAAAGCAATTTTAGCTTCTGGAATTGCTTTACTGACCAAGCAAACGAAGCCTTAAGAACTGTGGTGGCACAGTGGTTAGAATGTTGTATTGCAGGCTAATTCTGCTGGCTGCCGACTGCCAGCAATTCCCACCGGCTCAAAGTTGATTCAGCCTTCCATTCTTCCGAGGTTGGTAAAATGAGGACCCAGATTGTTGGGGGCCATAGGCTGACTCTGTAAAATCACTTAGAGAGAGCTGTGAAAAACCGAGAAGCATTACATATGTCTAAGTGCTATTGCTATTTTTTTTTCCTGTAGCGCAAATTGATATATTAGAACAGGTCATAAGTAACTCTGAGGAGGTCGTTTGTAACTTTAAGCAGTCACTAAGCCAAGCATCATTAAGGGAGGACCATTTGGTTTTTTTTTAAATAGGAAAAGGCAAGCAAGCTCTTCCTGCAGAAATCCGTTTAGGCAAGGCCCTTTTCAACAACAAAGAAGAACAATCTCTTCTTTTTAAGAGATTGAGCAACCATTTGTCTGAAATGGTTATAAGGTTTCCCGTCTAAGCAGGGGGTTGGAGTTGAGGACCTCCAAGGAATAGAATAGAATATATAACTTTACTTTAGGAAATTTATATTGCCGCCTGTTCTCTCATGGCAACTCGAGGTGGCTTACAGAATATAAAAATATAAAACATAAAAGAATATAAAAACAATAAATAATAAAAGAAGAGTCATATAATAAATTAATATTATAAAAGCACCCCCTCACACTGGCGACAACACCTCACATGAGCCACCAGATCAGTGATGCCCTCTCCCTGATGACCCGGTGTTTGGATGCGGTACGGATTTGGATGAATGGGAACATGCTTCGACTCAACCCAGCCAAGACTGAGTGGCTGTGCATACCGGCATCTCGGCCCAGTCAAGAGCATCCATCTTTGGCCATAGGGGGAGAGGTGTTGCCCCCTGTGGATAGGGCGCGGAATCTGGGGGTCCTCCTGGATGTACGGCTCTGGTTGGAGGAGCAGGTGGGGGCTGTCACCAGGGGGGCCTTTGCCCAGCTCCGCCTTGTTCATCAGCTTCGCTCATTCCTGGACCGAGATGTCCTGCACACAGTCACTCATGCCCTTGTCACCTCTAGACTCGACTACTGCAACGCTCTCTATTTAGGACTGCCCTTGCATACCATCCGGAGATTGCAGCTGGTGCAGAATGCAGCTGCGCGGGTGGTGATGGGAGTTCCCTGATTCTCCCATGTTACCCCCCTCCTGCATGGTCTACATTGGCTGCTGGTTGCACTCCAGGTGAGATTCAAGGTTTTGGTTTTAACATACAAAGTCCTACATGGCATGGGTCCTCAATATCTAAGGAAGCGACTCCGGCCGATATCGAGTGCCAACCGCCCTGTGTGAGCACACAGGCAAGGACTCCTCGGGGTCCTGTCAGCAAGTCAATGCCGGATGGCGGTCCCCCGGCGACAAGCCTATTCTATCGCGGCCCCTGACCTCTGGAACCAACTACCCCTGGGGCTCCGCCTGGCCCCTGACCTCCGCACCTTCTGCCATGACTTAAAGACCTGGTTGTTTGACCAATCCGGGCTGTGACCCCTCCCCGGGGTGTGTGTGTTAAACTGTCTTAAATTTTAGATTTACAATTCGGCTTATAATTGTTTAATATGTTTTTAGGTAATTTATTGTTATTGTTGTATTTTAGCTGTGAGCCTGAGTCCTTTCGGAGAGGGGCATATAAGTTGAATAAATAAATAAATAAATAAATAAATAAATAAATAAATAAATAAATAAATTTAATGGGCTCCCTCCTGCTCTGGGTTCCCCAGGCCCGCTGGCAGAACCAGGTCTTCAGCACCTTCTGGAAGAGTGCCAGAGGTTGGGCCATTCTAATCTCTGGAAGGATGATGTTCCAGAGAGAGGGAGCCACCATGGAGAAGGCCCTTCTTCTGGGTCCCACCAGGTGTATCTCCCTCGGGGATACATTCCCGGGGATACACAACATTCCTTTCCTCCCCGTTCTAGTGGGTCAGGTAGATATGACTGGCAAAAGATGGTCCCTCAGATCACCTGGTCCCAAGCCATGAAGGGCTTTAAAGATGACAACCTTTAAAGGCAAAAGGTTTAAATTAATTTAGGAATCTGATTTAGGAGAAATAAATGATAATGATTGGAAAAATATTTGGAATAGAAGAGTATATAAGAATATGTCAGTTAGAGTTAAGGAAAATGGATATAAAGTGATATGGAGGTGGTACCTAACACCACATAAATTAAATCAAACAGATGGTAAATATACAAATATTTGTTGGAGGTGCAAGAAAGAAGTTGGAACATATAAACATATGTGGTGGGATAGTGCACAAAAAATATGGGACATGGTCATTGGTGGGATTCAATTTTTTTTTACTACCGGTTCTGTGGGCGTAGCTTGGCAGGAGAAGGATACTGTAAAATCTCCAGTTAGAGGTGGTATTTGCTGGTTCTCCGAACTACTCAAAATTTCCGCTACCGGTTCTCCAGAACTGGTCAGAACCTGCTGAATACCACCTCTGGACATGGTGTTTAGAGAAATTAATGCACTTTTGAGTGTAAATTTAGATATGTCACTGAGAATTGCATTTCAACTGTTCCACACAAATCAGCTGAGCTAAAAAAGAAGGGAATATAGGACAGGAAAGGGCGGTGGTATTTGCCGGTTCTCTGAACTACTCAAAATTTCTGCTACCGGTATGCCAGAACCGATCTGAACCAGCTGAATACCATCTCTGCTTGAATTGCACCCGGAAGCAAATTGGCAACCAATGCAGCTCCCACAGGAGAGGGGATACATGTGCACACTGAGGCCTGCACAAAACCTGGCAGGCCATAAGTCCCTTTTTTCAGGGCCATTGTAACTTGGAACAGTTGCTAAATGGATGGGTGTAAATCAAGGACTACTGTACCATCACCTAGTTATCAATACATGGGGAAATGGGAGGAGGGATGCTTTGCACACCTCATGTGCTTTCGACGAAAAGACAGAGCATAAATCTGAACGATTGATTAATTAACAGAAAGCTGGAACCAGGATCAATAATGCTTAGATGTGACCTATTGAAATCAATGGCACTTAAGTACGCATAATTAAGTGGTCCTGTAGGTTTCACTGGAGCTCCTGTAAGTAAAGTGAACTCTGAATTCATCTGGAAAAGAAGTCAATATTTCCACAAGTTCCTGTGCTGATTGCCAGTATTTGAGGGGCTTCCACAAAGAAGAGGGGGTCAACCTATTCTCCGAATAGGCAGGACCAGGGGTGGGCTGCTACTGGTTCTCCCTAGTTTGGGCGAACCGGTAGCTAGTTTCATGGCCAGTTCAGCGAATCAGCAAATCCTATTTCTGGCTGTCCCCGCCCACCCCACCCCGCCCTTCCCAGGAGTCCCCAGATGGCCAGTTTGGATGCCAAGTGAGTGCAGGGCCTGCGCAGAGCCTCAGGGAGGGTGAAAAACAGGCCTCCCAGAAGCTCCAGAAGGCTGGAAATGGGCCTGTTTCCAGTCTCTGGAGGGCTTCCGGAGGTCGGGGGAGGCCATTTTCATCCTCCTAGAGACTCAAGGAAACTTCCAGAGCCTGGGGAGGGGGTGAAAATGCCCCCCCCCCACCATGGTGCAGGAGGCCAACTCGGCCACAACCACCATGGCCATGCCCACCTAGCAACCAGGCAGTTGATATTTTTGAAGCCCACCCCTGGGCTGGACAAGAAGCAATGGATGGAAACTAATCAAGGAGAGAAGCAACTTAGAACTAAGGAGAAATTTCCTGACTATGAGGAAATTCATGAGTGGAATGTCTTACCTTCAGAAGTTGTGGGTGCTCCATCACTGGAGGTTTTAAAGAAGAGATTGGACAACCATTTGTCTGAAATGATATAGTCTCTGCTTGAGCAGGGTGTTGGACTAGAAGACCTTCAAACATATGAAGAACAGGCACTGGGCAAGGCTAGTCTAGTGGAGAAAAGGACCAGGGGAGACATGATAGCAGTCTTCCAATATTTGAGGGGCTGCCACAGAGAGGAGGGGGTCAAGCTATTTTCCCAGGCACCTGAAGGCCAAACAAGGAACAATGGATGGAAATTGATCAAGGAGAGATTCAACCTAGAAATAAGGAAGAATTTTCTGTCAGTGAGAACAATCAACCAATGGAACAGAAGTTGCCTTCAGAAGTTATGGGAGCATCATCATTAGAGGCTTTCAAGAAGAGATTGGACTGCCAATTTTTAGAAATGGTACAGATTCTGCTTGGGCAGGGTGATTGGACTGGATGACCTACATGGTCCCTTCCAACTCTGATAATCTGTTAAACCTTCAAGGTCCCTTCCAAATCTATTCTGAACTGAATGCTGGTTTTCTCCTAATACAAAGCTGACTCAGGTGACCTGATCTTCTAATAGCAACTGGGAAGTGACCCACTGGCACCATCCCGTTTTTCCCATTGAGACAAGACCTTGGGTGGGCTTTGCAAGATAGACGACCTCACCAGGAAACATACTAGGTGAGGAGAGCCCATCAACAAATCCTTCAAACCTCCTTCGGTGGCTTTTGTGTCACCTTGAAGAGATTCTCTTTGCAGGCTGATTTGTGACTAACAAGAAGAAATAAGTACATCGAAGAGGTTCGGTGGCTGTAACTGATTTCTCTCTTGAATATTTAAAGGCAAAAGGGATTGAACAAGCACCCGTATATTGAGAACGCAACCTCAACTTGGTAGAGATGGGGTTTTTTTTAATCTTGGAAACTTGAAGATGCGTGGACTTCCTCTCCCAGAATTTCCCAACCAGCATGGGGGACTGGAGACTAAAATATATAAAGAATGGATGCTGGAATTGGGTAGGTCAAGTTTAATGAAAAGGAGGACGAGGGGTGACATGACAGCAGTCTTCCAATATTTGAGGGGCTGCCATAAAGAAGATGGAGTCAAGCTATTCTTCAAGGCCTGCGAAGGCAAGAGAAGACACAGCAGATGGAAAGAGCTGGAGAAGCTTCTTGGATGAGAAGCAAAATGTCTTCAAAGAAAAGCCAGAAAGTCCAGTTGCCTCTTGAAAAAAGCATTCTTGGGACAAACATGACAGATGACTGACAATCTTCATAGACAGATGGAAAGTAACCAGGGGTGGGATTCAAATTTTTTAACAACCGGTTCTGTGGGCGTGGCTTAGTTGGTGGGCATGGCTTGGTGGTCATGTGACTGGGTGAACATGGCTTGGTGGTCATGTTATTGGCTGGGCGTGGCCAACTCAATATCATCGAGGCACACATCTCCTTGTCTGGCCTCTCATGACTGTGGGGATGCTGCAACAGTTGTAAGTGTGAAAAATGGTCATAAGTCACTTTTTTCAGTGCCGTTGTAAGTTTGAATGGTCTCACCACACAAGCTAAGTACCAGCAAAGGAGGGAAAAAAAACTCCAGAGAAGTTCCTGAGACAGGAAGTCTAGTCCTGCCAAGAATGTAATAAGGGTTAACGGAGAGGCAGTTTCTGTAAGCAACACCAGAATGTTTCCTTCCTGCCTTCCTTACAGGATTAGGCCAGTAATTTCTTCTAACAACCGGTTCTCTGAACTGCTTAGAATGTTAACAACCGGTTCTAGCAAATAGGTGCGAATTAGTAGAATCCCACCCCAAAAGTAACAAAGGAGAGAAGCAACCTAGAACTAAGGAGAAATTTCAATCAAGATCACATGAAGTATTGCTTTGCAAAGCCATAGTAACACCACGCTTGGAATATTGCATCCAGGTCTGGTCATCACAATACAAAACAGATGTTGAGACTCTGGAAAGAGTCCGCAGAAGAGCAACAAATATGATTAAGGGAGTGGAGCAGGGGTGGGATTCAAATTTTTGTAACAACTGGTTCTGTGGGTGTGGCTAGGTGGGTGTGGACATGTGACTGGGTGGGCTTCTTCTTTTTGCGGTAACTTCCCCCCTAGTTTTTTTTTTTGCCTCCATTTTTGGGCCTCAGGGAAGCCTCCTGGGAGGGGCGTTTTTGCTCCCAGGAAGCTTCCCTGGGACCCAGGAAGGCAAAAAACAGAGCACAGGGGGGCACAGCACCCCACACACACCCCCTTTTCAGGGAAGCCTCCTGGGCAAAGCAGTAAGACAGCGAGGGGGATCCCAGCACATCTGATCATCGAAACAGCTGATCATTGGGGGGAAGAAATACCTTAAGGAGTGACAGGGCACGGGAGAACGCAGTCAGCAATGTCGGGCATGCGCGATAAGGACTGACTGGGTGGGGATGGGAGGGGTGGGTGGAGATGGGCGGGGCCAGCCAGGGGCACGATTTGCCAGTTCTCCGAACTGTGCAGAATCATAATAACCGGTTCTATGAAACCGGTCCGAAATGGTAGAATCCCACCCCTGTACTGGAGGCTAAAACATATGAAGAATGGTTACTGGAACTGAGTATGTCTAGTTTAATGAAAAGAAGGACTAAGGGGTGACATGATAGCAGTGTTCCCATATATCAGGGGCTGCCCCAAAGAAGAGGGAGTCAAGCTATTCTCCACAGGACCTAAGGGCAAAACGAGAACTATCAGATGGAAACTAGTCAAGGAGAGAAGCAACCTAGAACTAAGGAGAAATTTTCTGACAGTGAGAATCAGTGAATCAGTGGAACGAGTTGCCTCCAGAAGTTGTGAATGCTTCAACACTTTTTAGGAAGAGATCGGACTACCATTTGTCTGAAATGGTTCAGGGTTTCCTGCCTGAGCAGGGGGTTGGACTAGAAGTCCTCCAAGGTCCCTTCCAACTCTATTATTCTGTTATGGGGGAAAACAGAAAGCATAATGTTCCCATTGGAGATATACCTGGTTGTCTTTCAGTGGGGCATCGCCTGCAATCCCAGGGCAAGGATGGAGGTGTGGTGATTTGTCACCTGAGATGCTCGGCTGGCCTTCAGAGGGGCTGCTCCATAGATTATTGAGTGCAAGATCCTTTTTTAATTTGTCTAATGACCATTCCAAGTTACAACAGCACTGGAAAAAAAGAGACTTATGACCATTTTTCACATGTACGACCGTTGCAACATCCCCATGGTCACATGATCAAAATTCGGACGCTTGGCAACGGGTTCATATTTAGGACAATTGCAATGTCCTGGGGTCACGTGATCACCTCTTATGACTTTCTGACAAGCAAAGTGATTGGGGAAGTCAGATTCACTTAACAACCATGTGTCAGGGCTCCAACAAATCCCCCTCATTCAAAGCAAAAGTCTCTAGCCACATCTCAGAAAAAGTAAATTGGTTTATTAGAAGTTGCCATGTTGGTGCATGGCTGGGTACAGTAGGTACTAAATCACATCATACATTTCCCCCTTGACCCTGATCTTCCCCCCACCCCCTGGATGTGACTTCTCCAATGGGACACAACCATCTCCAAGAGTCATCCATCATCCTCTCCAATAACCTTCTTATGCTCCGACAACTTTGGGTTGCTGAGTTGGTTATCTAGGCATTTCAAGTATGCCTTGTTTCCCCCCACTCCCTTTTTCTGGCAGCTAAAAAGACCAAAGGAGTATCTTTTTAGTTGACACCGTGTTACTAATTTAACAATGGCAGTGGTTCACTTAACCACTGTGGAAAATGAGGCAAAACTCACTTGACAAATGTTTCATTTCGCAACAGAAATTTCAGGCTCAATTGCGTCCTAGGCTTACGCCTACCTGTATTCTTGGTGTTATCACCTCTTGTTTGTTTTTCTAAAACCATATCAAGTGTGGTTTTTGGCAGGACTACATTACTCAATTCAACCCTTACCTTCAATATATAACAAGCAGAGGTGGTACTCATCAAGTTCTGACTGGTTCCAGAGAACCGGCAGCAGACATTTTGAGTAGTTCAGAGAACTGGCAAATCCCACCTCTGACTGACCCCACCCCCCATCTATTCTCCACCTCCCAAGTCCCAGCTGATCGGCTGGGACTCCTTTTGTTGCCCTGCACAGGAGAACGGAGCTGGAAAGCAGGTCAGTGGGGTGGGGAGGGAATGGAGATTTTACAGTATCCATCCCCTGCCACGCCCACCAAGCCACACCACACCCACCAAGCCACACCCACAGAACAGGTAGTAAAATATTTTGAATCCTGCCACTGACAACAAGGTTATATCATCCCATTTATTCTGCAAAAAAAGAAAAAAAAAGAAATCATTTACTGGCCTTGACTGGGTCTTTCCCTTTTTAGTTATTCTATTTACACCACATTGCATGATTTGTAAAAATATTTCTCCAGTTCCTGAATGTCATTTTATTTTATTTTATTTTTCCCATTGGCACAAAAAGACCCCCCAAAACCCACACTTGGAGATAATGGCATACTGACAACCTTCCGTGGTGAAACTCATCCTGCAGAGGCAGTGAGGACAGCTCCATTTTTCAGCCTTAGCTCTTTTATCTCATCAAGCTATTCCTTAGAAGAAGAAGAAGAAAGTGTGTTTATACCTGCAGGCAGAAATAATCAAACATTGTTCCCATAAGAGGAAACGATTGTCCAAACATTTGCCAAAACATGTTTAGCTTCTTTCAGCTCTGAGAAACAATTTCCAGCAGTTCCAGGCAGTAACGAATATATACAGGTATGGATAGTCTTTGATTTATGTCCACAATTGAGCCCAAAATTTCTGTTGCTAAGTGAGACAGTTGTTAAATGAGTTTTGCCCCATTTTATAACCTTTATTGCCAGAGATTTAACAAATTAACAGAGGTGGAAGGGACCTTTTAGGTCATTTAGTCTAACCCTCTGCACAAGCAGGAGACCCTACACCATTTCTAACAAATGGCAGTCCAATCTCTTCTTGAAAGTCTCAAGGGATGGCGCTCCCACAACTTCTGAAGGCAACTTCTGTTCCATTGGTTGATTGCTGTCACAATAAGGAGACAATTTCTCCTTATTTCCAGGTTGAATCTCTCCTTGAACTGTTTCCATCCATTGTTCCTTGTCTGGCCTATGAGCGCTTTAGAAAATATCTTGACCCCTTCCTCCTCTCTGTGGCAGCCCCTCAAATATTGGAAGACTGCTATCATGTCTCCCCTGGCCCTTTTCTTCACTAGACTAGCCATGCCCAGTTCTTGCAACTGTTCTTTTTATGTTTTAGCCTCCAGTCCCCTCGTCATGTTGGTTGCTCTTCTCTGCATTTTTTCTAGAGTCTCAACATCCTTTTTTTATAGTGTGGTGACCAAAACTGGATGTAGTACTTTAGGTGTGGTCTTACTAAGGCTTTATAGAGTGGTATTAGTACCTTGCTTGATCTTGATTATCCCTCTGTTAATACAACTTAGGATTGCATTAGCTTTTTGGCTGCTGCTGCACACGGCTGGCTCCTATTTAGCTGGTTGTCCACTAAGACTCCAAGATCCCTCTCACAGTTACTGCTATTGAGCCTGGTTTTACCCAGTCTATATGTGTCCTTTGGGTTTTCTTGCCTAAGTTTAGGACTTTACTTTTCTCTACATTGAATTTCATTTTGTTAGATAGGGCCCAGTGTTCAAGTCTGTCCAGATCCATCTGTTGTTTTATATCACTATAGTAGTTACCTTGGTAACACAGTCATTAAGTGATCTGACTTGCCATAATTGTTAAGTGAATCACTGCAGTTGTAAAGTTAGTCACATGGTCATTAGGTGAATCTGGATTCCCCATTGACTTTGCTTGTCAGAAGGTCGCAAAAGGGAAGCACGTGACCCTGAGATCCTGCAGCATGTGACCCTGAGATCCTGCAGCTGATCATGAACCTGTTGGCAAGTGTTCTGACCAAGGCTTCCTAAACCATAATTACGCACATGCTTATTTAAAAACAAGTCTTGTTTTATTGCAACACTGGGAATCATTTTCATTCCCAGCTGGTAAGGAATCTCAAACAGCCCCTCGAGATAAGCACCCACCTTTCTTTTCTGTGAAGTGCTGCCAATAACAGAAGTATCAAATGAACCAGAAAAAAAGCCAACCGAAGTACAAAGAGCTTCAAGAATGAATCTGAACCGAATGAACTACTTTGCTTCCTGCAAAGGTTTCATCATCTTTGCCTGTCCTTTATACCTTATGAGAGGGGCAATCAACCCCCAGCCTTACTCCCGAGTCACCCCTTTTGTTTCAGCTCTTACCTTCTAGCAGTTCTACGCACATGCGCACTGGGAACAGACTCCCCTGGGTTCTCTGCCTTGCTGCTGCCAGACTCCGAAGGCTCTGGAGGCAGCACCCAACTCCCAGATGGTCCTGGCCGCATCTCTGCATCAGATGCAGGATCCTCATCCGAGTCCTCTCCAGACTCCCAGACTCATCCCCTTTCCTCCCCACTGTCCGATTCTGCTGCCGTCTGCGCAGGATGCTGGCGAACCACAACAGCAAGCATCTGAATTTAGAACACATGGCCATGGCAATACTGCAAAAGTTATACGTGTGAAAAATGGTAATAAGTCACTTTTTTTTTCAGTACCATCGTAACTTTGAGCGGTTACTAAATGAAATGTTTTAAGTCAAAGACTGTTGTAACACTACTCTCTGTCTGAGCGATGCAGAGAGATTCTCACCTTGTTGCAGCTTTGATGCACATTGCAGAAACAATTTGAAAAAATAAAATAAAAAAATCAGCTGTAACAAAAGCTCGGGACCTACTTTGATTTCCTTGTGTTCCCGTAGGGTTATCATTTCAAGCCGAGATGCATCTTCCCTTCACAGAGTCTCTAAATAGAGACAGTGTGTAAATCACAATCGAAAGGAAAGTGAGTCTCTTTCTTGTGCGGCTGGAATGAAATGAAACAGAAAGAGATGAAATACCAACACTTTAGCGAAATCTAGATGTCAGTACTTGAAAGGCAGAGAACCTGCATTGAAGCTGCTGTCTTAAAGTGCGTTATGAATATTGTATGATCAAAGTCTTCATTTGAACACCTCAACCGATGATCGTATCCTGGATTCTCTCATGATGGAAAATCTCTATTGGCTTACTAAGAGCATATTCATTTGTAATATTGGGAGTAATTTCATTAATAAATAATGATATTTAGAATAACAGAGTTGGAAGGGACCTTGGAGGTCTTCTAGTCCAGCCCCCTGCTTAGGCAGGAAGCCCTACAGCATTTCAGAGAAATGGTTGTCCAACCTCTTTTTAAAAACTTCCAGTATTGGAGCATTTATAACTTCTGGAGGAAAGTTGTTCCACTGGTTAATTGTTCTCATTGTCAGGAAATGTTGTGGTTTGCCGGCAGCAGGCTGAAGTCTCTGACAGTGAGGCCTTGGACGAGGGGCCTGCATGTGATGCAGGGATGGGGCCAGGACTATCGGAGAGTGGGGTGCTGCCTTTGGAGATTGTGGAGTCTAGCAGCAGTGACGAAGAGGACCCCAGGGGAGACTGTGCCCAGTGTGTGTGCACGCAAGGCTGCTCAAAGGAAAGAGCAGCTGAAGCAGCACAGGCGACTCAGGAATAAGGCTGGAAGGTGATGGCTCCTCCCATAAGGGATAAAAGCCAGGCTTCAGGGCTGGCTTCTTTGCAGGAAGCAAAGAAATTCTTTATGCTCAGAGTCCTCGTTGAAGCCCTGCTTACTCCAGTTTGTTTTTTTGAAACTTCTGGCATTGGATATTTATCTGCAATTAGTCTTTTGTTCTTGGCAGCCTTTCACAACCTTGAAAGGGCTTGCTCTTATCTGGGACAATTAGTTTTGAATGGCTCTTGGCTGTGAATGCACAGAATTCACAGTGCCGCATTAAAAAGGTTTGCTTTTATACATACTTTGTGTTTGTTTGATTTGAACAAGCCTTGGGGCAGAAACAGGAAATTTCTCCTTAGTTCTAAGTTGCTTCTCTCCTTGATTAGTTTCCACCCATTGCTTCTTGTCCTGCCCTCAGGTGCTTTGGAGAATAGCTTGACTCCCTCTTCTTTGGGGCAGCCCCTGGGAATTGAAACACTGCTATCATGTCACCCCAGCCCTTCTTTTCATAAGACTAGACATATCCAATTCCTGCAGCCTTTCTTCATATGTTTTGGCCTCCAGTCCCCTAATCATCTTTGTTGCTCTTCTTTGTACTCTTTAGAAGCTCAACATCTTTTGTGGTGACCAAAAATACTTAAGGAGTCAGCATGTTTTCCAATCATTTTGTTTGGAAGTGTCACTGGTTCTTTTAAGTAGATCCAGATTAATGGGCTCCAAAAACACCATGCGGCAACACAATGCAGGCACTTGGGGATGATTCCCCATCAGCCAGTCAGAGCTGAAGAAGCTTCTTGGATGAGAAGCAAAACATCTTCAAGGAAAGTCCAGTTTTTTTTTAATTACATTTATATGCCGCCCTTCTCCGAAGACTCAGGGTGGCTTACAATGTTTGGAGCACAACCCAATGCGCTCAGCAATAGCCTTCATTCTATTGTATATGCCTGCTTATTACTAAGCGGCATTTTTACAAAGTCAGCTTATTGCCCCCAACAATCTTGGGTCCTCAACTTACCTACCCCGAGAGGATGGAAGGCTGAGTCAACCTTGAGCCTGGTGGGATTCGAGCCTACAACTAATTGCAGGCAGCTGGAACTTAAGTGCTAGGCATTTAGCAGCCTGTACCACCAAGGCCCAAGAAAGTCCAGTTGCCTCTTGAAAAACCACCTTCGGGACAACCATGACATGGATGATTGAGAATCTCCATAGACACCTTCAGAAGTTGTAAATGCTCCAGCACTGGAAGTTTTTAAGAAGAGATTGGACAACGATTTGTCTGAAATGGTGTGGGGTTTCCTGAGCAGCGGTAGAGCAGGTTTCCTGAGCAAGTGGTTTCCTGAACAGGGGGTTGGACTAGAAGACCTCTAAGGTCCCTTGCAACTCTGTTATTCTGTGAGGTGTTCATTGTATTAAGTGGAGAGCCATTTGTCCAGAATGGTATAAAGCAGTGGTGGCTAATCTTATTGGGCTCCTGTGCCAAAAATTGTGTGTGTGATTGCACACTCCTGCTCACATGCCAGCACTCAGAAGACAATGCGTGCTCCCCCTACACCCCTACACATGTGCATGCAATCCCACCCCACTCCCCACCCCCCGCCGTCCCCTTACCTGCACTGCACCTCACAGCTGTTTTTCAGCCGGTTTGAGGCCTTTTTTGGCCTCCCAAAGGCTTGAGGAAGGCTTCTGCAGGCTTCTGCAAGCTTTGCAGGCCAAAAACTAGCCCTGTTTCATCACTTCCGGTATTTTCAGAAAAACAGGAAGTGATGAAATGGGACTAGATTTCGGCCTGCAGAAGCCTGCAGGAGCCTTCCTCAAGCTTTGAGGCCGAAAAAGGTCTCAAACTGGCTGAAAATCAGCTGTGAGGCACGCACATGCACAATGAGGTAAGTTTGCCTGCAGCTCGCGTGCTGGCACAAACGGCTCTACGTGCCACCTGTGGCATGCATGCCATAGGTTCACCATCACGGGTATAAGGTCTCCTGCTTGAGCAGGGGATTGAACTAGAAGATTTCCAAGGTCCCTTCCAACTCTTCCTCCTTCCTTATTCTGCTATTTAGTGACCATTCAAAATTACAATGGCACTGAAAAAATAATTTATGACTGGTTTTCCCCACTTACAGCCATTGCAGCATCCCCATGGTCACATGATCCAAATTCAGACACTTGGAAACTGGCTCGTATTTATGAGGGTCGCCATGTTCTGGAATCACTTGATCTCCTTTTGCAACCTTCTCATGAGCAAAGTCTACTGCAATGCTCTCTACATGAGGCTGCCCTTGCGGACCACTCGGAGGCTTCAACTGGTGCAGAATGCAGCCGCGTGGGTTGTGATGTGAGTATCCCAATACTCCCATGTTACACCCCTCCTGCGTGAGCTGCATTGGTTGCCGGTTGCCCTCCGGGTGAGATTCAAGGTGCTGGTAATCACCTATAAAGCCCTACATGGCTTAGGGCTGGGGTACTTGCAGGAGCATCTACTGCCAGCAACAACTTCCCAGCTCCCCGTGAGCTCACACAGACAGGGCCTCCTCGGGGTGCCATCAGTCTGACAGTATCGGCTGGCGACCCCCAGGGGAGAGCCTTCTTTGTGGGAGCGCCCACCCTCTGGAACCAGTTACCCTTGGAGCTGCGGATGGCTCTGACCTTCGATCCTTCCGTCATGACCTGAAGACTTGGCTCTTTCAACAGGTCGACCTGGACTGAGTCGGGGTTTTTATTGGCTTATATTAGCTGGTGTCAGTTTTAATTGAATTATTGGGATTTCTATTTGATATTTTTTAAATTTTAAATTTTGTATTGTATGTTTTTATTGTTGTGAGCCACCCTGAGTCCTTCGGGAGAGAGGGCGGCATATAAATCCCAAAATAAATAAATAAATAAATAAATAAAGTCAATGAGGAAGACATACTCATTTAATAATCATGTGACTAATGTAACAATGGCAGCAATTCACTTAACAACTGTGGAAAGGAAAGTCGTAAAATGGGACAAAACTTAGTTAGCCACTATCTCACTTAGGAACAGAAATTTGGGGCTGAATCACGATTGTACGATGAGGGCGACCTATATATTGGGATACAAACACAACGCCGGCCAACACAATGCTACAGTCAACAAGACATCAGATAAAATATACTTTTCCAATGATAGGGAATTTATTTCCTTTAGGTCCTCTTCAAAATGCCAGCTGTTATTTGATTCCCATCATTTCTTGCCAGGGAAAGTCAATATTCACCGGGATATTGTCTAGGGTCATGTCAACAGTAGTGATTTATAACATCATCAAAAGCCATCCAATCACGATTGGGACAAAATAACAGTCATGTAGAAGGTTTTTGTTAACACCTGGATATTAGCTGAGTACAGAGAAAACATCAGTTACTAGTTGGAAAGGACGTAAAGCTATCCCTTGCATTGTTTTATTATCTTTGTCCACAGATAAGTATTATTATTCTAAGTTACCACATTTTGGCATATTCATAGCTTATCTACCTATCAGACCAACCCTCAAAGGCACCTTAAAATATTTGAAGGAGTACCAAGCAGCTTAAATCTTCACTTGGACTGTCTAAGAAGGTTTATATGCATTCGTGTCTACTGAAGATACAGAGTTAAGCCACACCATGTGTGATGACCCAGGGTGGGATACAAAACAAACACAGTCACAGAAAACAGGTGAAGCCCCTTTTATTCCTTCATTTTGCTCCCAAGCTCCGAATATCTTTGACGGAAGACAAAAAAAACTCCCACACAAACAGTTACACGAAGAAGGAAAAAAGCAACACAAACCAGGCAAGATAAGGACTGGAGGATGTCCACAGATAACACACACTGGGAAGGGCGCCAAACTCAGAGAGGAACTATAAACTAGAGATTTTACATGCTTTGTTTCCAGCGTTTGCCAGTACGCAGGTCCAAACTCTTATTCAGTTGTTACATCTGCAGCCCATGAAGAGGATCAAGGCCCTCTCCTCCCGAGAAGACCATGCCTCTCCCTTATCCTCTCCTCCCTGCATGCCCTAGGATGGAGAGGAGATGGGCCTGGGTCCTCCTCTGACTGCTCAGCCAGCCTCTGTCCTTCCCCAGCCTCCTCCACAACCTCTGGAGCTGCACTTCCACTCCCTTTTGGCTGTTCCTCTTCTCCCTCAGAGTCAGTCTCCACCAGGGGCATGACACCATGATAAACTTTTTTATGTTGGACTTAGGAGGTTCAAAGAATGTGAAAAGAGAACTGCTAATTCCTTTATAGAGATTTTATACATTTAAAAGACACAATATTAAAAAGCTAAGGAGGAAACAAAAAGAACAGACCACATCGTCTCCTGCACCTTCTATACTGAGATAAGCAGGGATTAACACCAGACAAATATTCAGAAAACAGTACTCTGATCAAGGAATTGCCAAGGAGATAAGCACACCTGCACCAACAATGGCAGGGCAAGCTACTGTAATATAAACAAGAAGCAAACCCGACACTCACATCCATGGGTGATGTTACCTGGTTGGCAATGAAAAGTCTGCAAGCAAACAGTAAAGCTCAGAGAGGACCGGGGATTCCACAATTCAACCCTCAACTGCATAGATTCTCTTGGGAATGGTTAATTATAAATACTTTGGAAGATACTTCTGTAGATCTTTCTTGAAAATAGAAAATAAATTAGAAAAGGGTGTCAGAAGCCATGATGGAAGCAGGCTGTGGAAGGAAGGGTGGGAGGACTAGATTAATGGATTACATATTAACAGAGTTGGAAGGGACCTGGCAGATCATCTACTCTAACCCCACCCAAGCAGGAGACACTATACCAGGGGTCTCCAACCTTGGCCACTTTGAGCCTGGAGGACCTCAAATCCCAGCTTTGCTGGCTGGGGAATTCTGGGGCTTAAAGTCATCCAGGCTTAAAGTGGCCAAGGTTGGAGACCCCTGCACTATACCATTTTTGACAGATAGTAATCCAATCTCTTCTTGAAAGTTTCTAGGGATAAAGCTCCCACATTTCTGAAGGCAACTTCTGTTCCATTGGTTGATTGTAACTCTAGAAAGAGTACAGAGAAGAGTAACCAGGATGATTAAGGAACTGGACACTAAAACTTATGATAAACGGTTGCAGGAACTGGATCTAGTGAAGAGAAGGACCAGGGGAGACATGATAGCACTGTTCCAATATTTGAGGGACTACCACAGAGAGGAGGAAGGGGTCAAGCTATTTTCCAAGGCACCTGAAAGCCAGACAAGGAAGAATGGATGGAAACTGAACAAGGAGAGATTCAATCTAGAAATAAGGAGAAATTTTCTGACAGGGAGAACAACCAACCAATGGAACAGAAGTTGCCCTCGGAAGTTGTGGGAGCTTCATCACTGGAGGCTTTCAAGAAGAGACTGGACTGCCATCTGTCTGGAATGGTGTAAGGTCTCCTGCTTGGGAGGGGGGTTGGACTAGATGACCTGCAAGGTCCCTTCCAATTCTGTTAATCTATTTAAAAAGCCACTCAACTGGTTTTCAGCCCTGAGGCAGGACTAGAATTCACTGTCTCCTAGTGATTGTCCCAAAACCAACCAACTGGCTTTCATGCCTAAGGTGGGACTAGAACTCACAGTCTCCTTGTTTCCAACTGGTGCCTTAAACACTAGACCAGACTGGCTCCTGGCTCCAATATGTTCTCCTGCGAAACTTTGGAGCTGAAGTCCTATTTGCTGGCATGTTGTTGTTGTTATAAAAAGACCCTCTATTTTGATTTTAATGCCTGTTTTAACTTTGTCGTAGCTTTTAATTGCTTTATACACCATGGGTTTACTGTAGATTGCTAGGAATGAGGGTTTTTATCCATTTGGGAGTCTCCCAGCTTCAGGGCATAAGGCAATTTAAGGCAAGCGAGCCACTAATAAATAAATAAATAAATAAATGTCCATCTCTTAATTGCTTTACAAAGTGAACAATAGCCAACTTTGTAAGGAAGGTGGAGCTGCCGGTATTCCAACACGGCTTCTTAATGAGGACTTCAAGGGCTCCGTTTCCCCGTGGAGAAATTCATACTTGGATATAATCACCTTCCACATTCCTTGGCAAGAAAGAGCTCCTTGATTGCCCCAATCCCTGCAGAGCTAATTTGTATTATTGGGAGGATCTCCAGCTAATCCTGAATCAATGCTCCCTTTCCTTCCATTATTAGCAGATAATAGCAGTCCCTTGGGGGTGTTTTTACAACCTCTGGAAGATAATTGTGGCTTGGGGTTCCAAAGATGTACTTTGCAGCTGCTTGCCGCTCTACATATGGAGTTCCAAGGAGGTTTGCTGAGCTTGCAGGATTTAATAGCCAGGAAGGGAAACAGGGTAGAGGGAAACAAATCTGGGTTTTTGCAAGGGAAATAGAGCAGGGGTACAAGACTCACAAAATGAAACCTGAGTTATTATTATTATTTTATTTTATTTGACTTGTATGCCGCCCCTCTCCGAAAGGACTCGGGGCGGCTCACAGATAAAGCATAGAACAATAAATAAGTTAAAAAGAGATTAAACCTAAACAAGCCAAGCCAAACAGTTAAAATCCAATTAAAAATCCCACCGCCCCTCAGGAGGTCAGTCCAGCCCGGCCTGTAGAAACAATCAGGTTTTTAGATCGTGCCGGAAAGAGGAGAGATCGGGGGCCAGCCGTAGCTCTACGGGTAGTTGATTCCATAAGGCGGGAGCCGCTACAGAATAGGCCCTTCCCCGGGGCACCGCCAGCTGACATTGTCGTGTGGACGGCACCCCAAGGAGTCCCCACCTGTGTGCTCGCACAGGGCGATCGGTATTTGATGTCAGCAGGAGGCGCTCCCGCAAGTAGTTTCTGAGCCTGTTCTGTTAACCTGTGTTGGAAGAAATATCCTTCTGGGTTCAGTTCCAAGTGGGGAAAAAGACACTGGAAACATGGAGGCTGTCTGGAAAGATGGTTTAATGGTGGACAAGACCACATGGTTTGGAGCTCCAAAGAAGGAAGGACTGAGATGCTGAAAGTGCCTGGGTTTTATACGCTCTGTTGGGCCCCACCTTAGTGTTTCCTGTTCCTGTGTAAGTAATGTATCCCATTGGCTGTCAGACTCCCAGGGGCGCGGGGGTGGGTGGGTCTTAACTAACTTTGTAGGCTTTGTGTGGACCACATTGCTTCACCTGAGTGTTGGCTGATACAATCTTCCCAGGCCAGGTGGTGAGATGGATAGAGGCCTTTGTTATGTAGAATACTCTGGCCTAGGCCTTAATGGCCCATTAGAAAAGATGTGGGGGCTGAGTTTCTGCCTTCTCTGAGTTTCTAATTTACTCTTTTTAGGGGAAATATTCTGCCTTTTTAATATTTCCTAGGATATTTCATTTTTCGTGGGGTGGGGTGGGTTTTAACTTCCAACACCTGCTAAGAGACTATTACAAGCTTTTGTACAATGAAGTGCACAAAATGTAAATTCACCAAACCGGTAGTTACACCGGTCGGATCCCACCCCTGGTTACCTAGTTTGGTATGGAAATGTCTGCAAGAAAACCACCAAGCTCAGAGAGCACTGAGAATCCCACAATTCAACCCTGAGCTATAAACCTTCTATTTTATCAGAAACTAAAGAGACCATCAATGCTTCAGTAATAGGAAGTGTTAGTCTAATACAGGGATTTCCGAACTTGGCAACTTTGAGACCTGTGGACTTCAACTCCTCCCAGAATTCTTGTCAATCATGTAGCCCAAACCATTGTAACTCATAGAGGTGCCTTCAAATGTAAAAGGTTACAATTTGGAGTAAGCGTGACACCAGGCATCTTTCAAAGCCTTATGGAAAGGATGCTCCAAGGACTGCCAGGGGTAGTGCCTTACTTTGATGATGTGTTAATCTCTGCTGAAAATGACACTCAATTACAAGAGAGACTCAGAGAAGTCCTTACCAGATTCAAGAAAGCGGGGTTAAAAGTCAAGGAAGAAAAATGCACTCTTAGAACTGACAAGGTTGAGTTCTTGGGCTACATGATTGACAAGCATGGTATCCATCCTACAGATGCCAAGGTTCAAGCAATCAAAGAAGCCCCTAGACCAAAATGCAAAACAGATTTGCAAGCTTTCCTGGGACTCATTAACTTTTATCACATGTTCCTACCTCAGAAGGCAACCATTGCAGAACCATTACACAGATTACTTGATAAAAAGTCTGTTTGGGTCTGGGGCAGGAAGGAACAATCAGCATTTAACGGTATTAAAAGACTAATCACGTCTGATGCTGTACCCATACAGTTCTCTGAGAATTTACCTGTTGTACTAACTTGTGATGCATCCCCTTTTGGAGTGTGTGTGGGGGGGTGAGTCACAGGCTTCCCAGCAGGAGGGAAGCCCCTATTGCATTTTACTCTTGCACCTTGACCAAAGCAGAGAGGAATTACAGCCAATTGGACAAGGAAGCATTGGCAATTGTTGCAGCTATCAAGAAATTTCATGAGTACTTATATGGGAAAACATTTACCATTGTCACAGATCACAAACCTTTGTTAGGCATTGTGGCAGGAGACAAGCCTACACCTACTATCCTGTCACCAAGAATGCTGAGGTGGACTGAGGGTTCCACCTCAGGGGTCTTCAAACTTGACAGCTTTAAGACTTGTGGACTTCAACTCCCAGAATTCCTGAGCTAACATGACTGGAGGAGGAATTCTGGGAGTTGAAGTCCACAAGTCTTAAAGCTGTCAAGTTTGAAGATCCCTGCTCTATCTTATACGCAGCTCTATCATTCCCCTCTATTGTAGTGGTTTCCTGCATCACATTGCCCCTCCAGGTTTCATCTCTATTGTTCCTGTGATGCATTTCCTGTTCTTGTATTACTCTAACGCAAGGGTCTTCAAACTTAGCAAGTTTAAGACTTGTAGACTTCAACTCCCAAAATTCTTGAGTTAACATGACTGGAGGAGGAATTCTGGGAGTTGAAGTCCACAAGTCTTAAAGCTGCCAAGTTTGAAGACCCCTGTGTTAAGTGAATCCCATGGTTGTTGAACAAATCCAGCATCCCCCATTGATTTCGCTTGTTGGAAGCCAGCTGGGAAGGTCACAAAGGGGGAACACATGACCCTGGGACACTACAACCGTTTTAAGTACATGCCAGTTACCAGGACCACAAAGTTTGATCATTTGTGAGCACCAGTTGTGAGTCACTTTTTTTTGTGTCGTTATAACTTTCAACGGTCACTACCCTCGTGATTGTAGCTCAAGGACTCTCTGTATCGTTCTTAACACAAACACAAATGCCACTGTTAGCCTCCAAAAATCCTTCTTCTGCTAGTTCTCTTTCTGGCTGCCATAGAAATGGGGGAGAGAATAATTGGGCTTTGTGGGGTGGGGAAAGGTGCTGGAGGATGAAGTTGATGGTATTGTAAAAGTTGGGATGCTTTCTTAGTTATGCTCACTTGCTTACTGCGCAGACGTAGCCTCTTATCTCTGTAAGCCAAGGCCAACTGTCTTGGCATGCCAGATGTGTGAAACACCACATGAAGCAGGGGTGGGATCCTACCAGTTCAGTCCAGTTCTATAGAACTGGTAGCTCTGAAGAGCAGCTGACACCAAACCGGTTCGCTGTGGTGGGGTTTTGGTCTGCTGTTTGGCCCACCCGCCTGCCTGGGCTCCAGGCTGTCCTTTAGTGCCTGTGTTTTCCTCCTCAGCTGCTTTGCATAGCACAGCTGAGTGCCACTTGTCAGCTGGAGAAGGTAAATGCTTGCCAGAGCCAGTAGGGTGCACTCACGTGTAGCACGCATTTGATGTGCATGCGTGCGCTTCCCGAACCAGTTGTTATGCCAGTCGGATCCCACCTCTGACCTGAAGATGCACCCACATGACATTATACACACCTCAGATTGGATGGCCAGTTTGAACTATTGGGGTTGGGAACATGGGATAACTTTCTATATGTGATTTTTCACGCGTATTGCCTCAGATCTTGTATTTCTTCTGATGCTACCACTCCAAATTTCAGTAAAAGTTCTTTTCTCTATAACAATTGAGTCTAAGGTTTTCTTTCTTTCTCTAAGGATTTTGAATGGAGCTTCACCTGACAGCCACATTTATGCAAGTTGTCGTGCTGAAATAAATAAGCTACATTTTATTTATTTATCTTTATTTACAGTTCGTATTTCTAAACCGCCCATTTCCCTCACAAAGGGGCTCTGGGCAGTGTACAATACAATATAACGGAGAAATAATACAATTACATTAGGGTTAAAAATTTCAAAATGATAGAATAATGCTAATTAAACTTCAAAAGGGGGCAGAATTCTTTGTTTTTTTGGCATTATAATTGTTATACATATATAAATATTACTACACCATTTACAATCCTCTTGTTTGACACATTGTTTACTAATTATTCTAATCATCATAGCTACTTATGTTCTGACCTTGCCTTCTTCTATGCAACCACTGATAACAGATAATCAGAGTTGGAAGGGACCTTGTAGGTCATCTAGTCCAACCCCCCGCCCAATAGATAGAATTTATTCCACGTTTCATAGTGCTCAGATTCCCCCTTGTTTTTTAATTCTAGGGTTAACCTGTCCGATTCTGCACAGGCCATAATTTTCCTTATTATCTCTGTTTCTGGTGGTATGCTTTCCTTCTTCCAGTATTACGCACATATTCTAAGATGGCCATTTAGCACTGGATTATTACAGGTGGGGAGCCTCTCAAGGGACTAGCCAGCCCCATGGTTTTGAGGTCCTCTGTGCCCCTCCACCCATGCAAGGCCGCAGAGCCTTGTTATGTACACCTATCTGGGTTTCTCTCACAAGAAATAAGTGAAGATGAAGCTTCAGTCTGAAGACCAGATTTAAAACTTGTTTCATTGGATTTCCGAGCTGATGTTGCAAACTGAATTGGGAAGTCAGTATGAACGCAACTGGATGCCTTCAAACTAATTTCACAGTTGAAAAGGGCCGTGGGGGCTTATGCAGAAATCCAATTTACCTTATCGTTTGAGTTGCAGGATTAAACACCTTGAATTGGGGCCAATCCACATAGCCTGCCCAGGAACAGAAATGGGGGACCCTATTGGAAAATGGAACAAGTTCATCTCACAGTGGACTTGGTTTCAATGTGCTCTTTTTAATAATTACTTTGCTTGATCCTCATTCCTCACCCTATCATGCTCTAGTGTTCAAACAACATATTGATAAATGCATCCATTCTATGTGTCGCTTCAAGTTTATTTTCTGAGTATCAATTCATGGTGGCTACAGTCCATGAAGTGATAGGAAATCTGTTAAAAAAGAGGAGAGGAAGGGAGGCGAAGGGAGGGGAGAGGAGAAGAGAGGAAAAAGAAAGATGGGGAAGGGGAAGGAAAGGAAAGGAAAAGGAAAAGGAAAAGAAAAAAAAAGAAAGGAAAGGACACGGGATACAGAATACAGAATAACAGAGTTGGAAGGGACCTTGGAGCTCTTCTAGTCCACCCTGCTGCTCAAGCAGAAAACCCTATACCAGGGGGTCAGCAACCCGTGGCTCTAGAGCCGCATGTGGCTCTTTCATCCCTCTACTACGGCTCCGTTGCTCAAAATATGTGTCACAACTGCCAATGTGCAACACACGGTGGCGTGTGATTTATTGAGCTTTTCGACCCCCGGTAGGCCAACCATTAATAAATCCAAGAAATGAAAAGTTTCAGAAGAGAACAGAACATTTAATTCAACTACATATGCTAGTTTTGTGGCCATTCAGGAAATAGTCAGGCACGGGAAAGGTTTTGTGGCTCCCAGTGTTTTCTTTATGTGGGAAACGGGTCCAAATGGGTCTTGGAGTGTTTAAGGTTGCTGACCCCTGCTCTATACCATTTCAGACAAATGGTTATCTAGTCTCTTCTTAAAAACCTCCAGTGATGGAGCATTTACAACTTCTGGAGGCAACTTCTGTTCCACTGATTAATTGTTCTCACTGTCAGGAAGTTTCTCCTTAATTCCAGCTTGCTTCTCTCCTTGATTAGTTTCCATCCATTGCTTCTTGCCTTGTTCTCAGGTGCTTTGGAAAATAGGTTGACCTTCTCTTCTTTGTGGCAGGCCCTCAAATATTGGAAGACTGCTATCATGTCACCCCTAAGTGTCTGAACTTCTTAACAGTGCTTATAAATGCAATTCTATGTTTGAGCGGCTCCTACAAAGATGAGGGGGTCAAGATATTTTCCAAAGTACTAACAGGCAAGACAATGGTTGGAAACTAACTCAGGAGAGAAGCAACCTAGAACTACGGTGGGGAAAATCCTAATGGTGAGAGCAATTGAGCAATGGAATGGCTTCCCTTCAGAATTTTGGGTTGCTCCCTCACTGAAGACTTTCAGAAAGAGACTGGACCACTATTTATCTGAAATTATAAAGGGCCTCCTGCTCCAGCAGGGGGTTGGACTAGAAGACCTCCCAGATCCCTTTCAATTCTATGATATGTTCTATGTTTTATGCTCCTTCCTAGGGCTACGAGAGAGGGATGGGCCCAAGGACATCCAGCTGGTTTTGTTGCTAAGGCAGGAGTAGTACTCCCGATCTCCCAGTTTCTAGCCTGAAACCTTAACCACTGGACCAAACCGCCTCTCGAGCTAGGTATACAGAAGGAAGAAGGGCAGAGAACCGAAAAGGGTCGGGAAAGTGTATGCCAGCCAGAAACCTCTCGCTGGCCCCCTGCCAGACAATTGCGAACACTAATTGCAAGCTACAAATTGCAAATGCGTGCACTAACAAATTGTGTGCTGTAATTTCACCAATGACTAATTGTTATGATAAAGTGTGAATTAATGGGGAAAATAAGTTTGACAGCCCCTTATGAGATTAAGATATACGATGGCTGCAAGATAGTAGCTTCAAATCAACAGTTCCCCTCGGTGGCTGTTGTGTTTCCTTGGAGGCTTCCAGTGTTTGGAGATCATTCCAGATGTCTAGTTAGGCAGCGAGCTGGTGCGTCCTTTTTAGAGCTTTTGTGTTGGTGGGTTTAAATGTTTCCTGGTGGCATCACCATAAATCTCTCTCCTTTTTTTCAGAAGGACTCTTTATAATGTGCTTGTCTGTCTGTCAGTCTGTCAGTCTGTCGGTCTGTCTGTCTATCATCTATCTATCTATCTATCTATCTATCTATCTATCTATCCATCTAACATCAATCTATCCATCCAACATCTATCTATCCATACATCTATCATCTTCTAACATCTATCTATCTATCTATCTATCTATCTATCTATCTATCTATCTATCTATCTATCTATCATCTATCTCTATCATCTTATCCATCCATCCATCCACCCACCCACCCACCTATGTATCTATCATTCTCTTTCTCGTTCATCTTATCCATCCATCCATCTTTTATCCTTTCCATCCATCCATCCCTCCATCATGATATCTCTTTCTCTCTATCTGTATAATTCCATGTATCTATCTATCATCTATCTATCTATCTATCTATCTATCTATCTATCTCTATCTATCTATCTATCTATCTATCTATCTATCTATCTATCTATCTTCCTATCCATCCATCCATCCATCCTGATATCTTTTTCTATCTATATAATTCCATCTTTCTTTCTATCTTTCTATCTTTCTATCTGTCTGTCTGTCTGTCTGTCTGTCTGTCTGTCTGTCTACCTATCTCATTTATCTATCTAGCTATCATTATAAAGTAATAAAGGCAGGATAAAAATCTAATGAATAAATAAAATAAACGATACTCCTCTGATCCAGTTCACCAACTACTAAAGGACAGGTGAAGAGACAGAAGATTTCCACCATTTGTGATCATCTTGGTGTTCTCAAAACTTTGTTTTTATATTGTGTGATTTACTTAAGGGATGAAGAAGATATAATGTTCCAGGTATTCCTGAATAAAATTCCCAGAAGCCTCATCAGGATGATCAAGAATCGAAGCGAAAATTGTATTCAGCAACAATACAGAACATTGAATAAAAGAATTGGCAGGGATTCCTAGTGTTGTGGCCCACTGGCAGCTAGTGGAGCTGGCAGCAGAGTCAGAGAGTGAGGAAGTTGGGGAGGAACCTGGGCAAGTCCTGGAGGCTGAGGAAGGCTCGGATGAGGGGTCTGCATCAGAGGCAGAGATGGGGCCAGGGCAGGCTGGCAGTGATCAGCTGCCTTCGGACTCAGACAGCAGTGAGGCAGAGGCACAGTTGGAGCTGGTTCCCAGCCTGCGCATGTAATTACTGTGGGAGTAAAGGCCACGAGTGTATGGTGAATGGCCCCTCCCATATGGATTAAAAGAGCAGCAAAAGGGGAGGGGGCTTTTGCAGGAAACAATTCATTCATTGCAGAAGTGTGAAGATCTGACTGTGCATCTCAGAGACTCTGCGCTGAGTCCTTCCTTGTCAACACTGCATTTGAAAATATTTACTTGGCAGCTCTCCAAGCTAGATAAGGTCTGTGCTCCTAATTAAACCCTTGAAAGACTGTTGGCTAGGCCTTTGGCTGAATGTGAATGCAAGAAATTCACCTTCATTTAATAAAAGGGTTTTGCCAGGACAAAGAGTTTGCTTAGTGCTTTTTGGGGAAGCCAAGGTCAGAACACCTAGTCCAAACTTGCCGCTTGAGCAGGAGACCCTATACCAGGGGTCCTCATCCAGTCATGTTAGTTCAGGAATTCTGGGAGTTGAAGTCCACAAGTCTTAAGGTTGCCAAGATTGGAGATCCCTGCCCTATACCATTTCAGATAAATTTCAAATAAATATGAAAGTTTTTGTTCCTGATATACTGTGATTAGTTGAGATCTTCCACCTTGGCTTGAAAACAGCAAGCCCCGGACTGCTAGAAGCAATTTTTTTTAATCTCTTAATGCTGGGAATTCAAACTGAGCCTTTCATTTTATAGGATTATCTCATACTCTGTCACTCTATGAGGTAATTTGCCCCGGAGAAGCAAAACCATTTAGAATTCTACACTGCATTAATTTGTTGTTAATTAATGTCAATTAATTAACATTAATTTGTTATTGTTAATGATTGTGCAACATTATAATGAATGTTCACGAAATCTTGGAACAGTTTGTGTCTGTATACATGCCTTTGGTTCATTTTCTTTCGTTTCCACACACACACACACACACACACACACACACCCACCCATAACAATACAATTTTGTATAAAACAAATAAAACCATTTCATCTAAACCTTTGTTTTGTTTTGTTTGAATAATCATAGTTCTATGTCACAACTGGAAGCTCTTTAGAAGACATATAGGGAAGAAAGAAAGAAAGAAAGAAAGAAAGAAAGAAAGAAAGAAAGAAAGAAAGAAAGAAAGAAAGAGGAAGGAAGGAAGGAAGGGAGGAAGGAGGAAGAGGGAAGGAAGGAGGAAGGAAGAAAGGAAGGAAGGAAGGAAGGAAGGAAGGAAGGAAGGAAGGAAGGAAGGAAGGAAGGAGGAAATAAGGGGAAAATGCAAATTTCCACCCTCCCTATATGCAATTCCCCAGGCTAGACTGTATTTATTTTTTAACACTTAAACAATAAAACCCCAAACTGGAGTAGGATGACCTACAATATATGTTGCGCCTTGTTTACGTTATGTTGCACTCAAGACATCCATCCATCAAGATTGCAATCCGATCCATTCTCCCTCGATTCTCCACCGATGGTTCTCAGACACGTCTGGCATGAAAAACTAGAGGGAAATATGTCACCCCTGCTAGCCTCTTCCAGATCTCATCATGATGTTGGCAATACAACACATCACTTGCAGCCAAGAACTCCCTTCCTCTAAATTTTTATTTGACAAATATCAGGAAGGGGATGAGAGGAACATGGCTGCAATAATGGTGACGGGAAGCAACGTTTAAACCCTCTGCCAAGCCACAAAATTTCAGTTTGTGGCCCTTTTCCAGTCTGTCTTTCCATCTCTTTTTCGTTTCCTCTTTTGAATGAGTCTCACCTAAGAATACATTTCCTGACAGTGAGAACTGTTGTGGTTAGCCGGCAGCAGGTGCGGATGGCTGAGGAGAACGAGGACTCAGATGAGGGGCCAGGACCATTAGGGACTGGCAGCAGCAATGAGGAGGTTCCCCAGGAGCCTGTGCCAAGCGTTTGAATTTTGACTGCATGACACTGGGCATCCTGCAATGGTTGCAATTGTGAAAAATGATCATAAGTCATTTTTGTCAGGGCTGCTGTAACTATGAACAGTCACTAGAACCATGTGTTAGCTGGTTTTCCAGATGTTCGTATCCCCGGGATACAAACCAACAAACATCGAGGTTTGAAGTCTTTTATTGGTACACGTAACTCACATCCATCCGGCACTAACAGTTTGAAATCCAAGCTAGGTTATCCACCCATCGAATCACAGCTAACTGCTACGGACCACCCTATGCTAAATTCCCACTTATCCCACATTTCCTAATATGGCTAATTATGCAATACTTCCATATTCCGCATCCCATAGCCTAGATCGCTCTGCACTCTACCTAACACTGATCCCATCTACCTCCATAAGCACCCTTTAACACCCTCTGTGTAAATCTCCCCCCCCCGCCAAATTCAATAGAGTATTCCCGTCATCGGGAATCTCCTATTCAGCTTCCAACTCCCAGGTCAGAAATGGTGTAGGCTCTCCCGCTTGGGCGGGGGGTTGGACTAGATGATCTATAAGTTCCCTTCCAACTCTGATTATCTGTTATGATCTGTTAGGTAGCATTGCGAAGCAGCGTCATAGGGTATCCCCATCAACTCCCCGCTGAATGAGGCCGGCTTTGTTTACTGGAGGTTAGCATCTTTACTGCTGGCGGGTGTAGTTGAATATGGAGCCCGACACCATGATGGCAAACCTATGGCATGTGTTTAGGTTTAGGTTTATTTGGACTTATAGGCCGCCCTCTCTCCTGCAGGACTCAGGGCGGCGTACATAAAAAAAAAAACAAGCAATACAAAAGTTAAAATAATTTTAAAAATATTAAATTAGCGCCAAATAAACATTCAAATTAAAACCCCAATCCCCTGTCAGTCCAGGCCAGATTGTAAAAATAACCATGTTTTAAGGTCGCGGCGGAAGGAGCAGAGATCAGGGGCCAGGCGCAATTCACCGGCAGTTGGCAGGTGGTACACAGAGCCCTCTCTGTGGGCACACAAGCTGTTGTCCCAGCTTAGCTCCACAACGCATGCACGAGTGCCTCCCGCTGGCCAACTGATTTTGGGTCTTTGCTCCCAGGAGGCTGCAAGGAGGCCTACTAGGCCCAAAATGAGGCATGGGGGGTCACGCACACATGTGCGGGGAGGCAGGGGAACAGGGGGGTCATGTACACATGCATGGGGGGAAGCAAGGGGTGCGTGTGCAGGCACAGGGGGCGGGGCAAGCAGGAGGGGATCACACATGACTTGAATTATGGGTGCAGGCACACAACGGCAAAAAGGTTAGCCATCATTGCAGTAGAAGGAATGGTTGTAAGCTGAGGAGTACCTATTTTGCATTGCAATTTTAATTCATTCTGATCATGCTGCAGAAACAATTTCATTGCCTTGCATTGTAATTTTAAAATTTATTTATTTCAGGGCTCTGGGAATCCCGCTCGCGATAGGATGGGCTGAACCACCTACAATCCCATCAGGAAAGGCGCAATTAGACGGCATTGATTCACGACAATGCCCAGTGCTTCTGTATTTGATCTCCCAACTTCAGCTAAAAACAGAGAGCAAAACATCTGCGTTCCATTTTTCCTTCTATCCCTGCCTCCCTTTGGGCTGCCTGGAATAAAGAGACAGCTTGAATAAAAATTTGTCGTGTGAGCAGGCAAACGGAAAACATTTCATGGTGTCAAATGCTTGGGCTTTCAGCTATACAACTGCGGCTGTTGGGTGAGGCTTTTGCAAAATCCCATTTCTGCTGTGTTCAGGCAACGTTATGGCCCAATTCCACAATCTCCTGTTTTCCAGAACACATTTTACAAAGGATGAGCAAAATATGCAAGATGTTATGACTAGGGATGAATTCAAACTGAAGAGTCACATTGTCTATTCAGGAGGTGGATCTCAATCTTTGCTGCATATTATCCATCTACTGTAGCTCTTCCAGTTCATGGGGACGTAAACCCTAAATGGGATTTTCCCAGGTATTTTACCTGGTAAGGTAGAAAAGGTGGATTCAAAAAGACAATGCCCTCCTAACCATACCTATGTGCTGCAAATTAATTGGCAACATCCATTTTGCTCTATGGGTTCATGGGGACCTAACCCTAAGTGGGTTTTCCATCCAATGGGATTTTCCCACGTATTTTACCTGGTTCGCAACTTGAGTTTGCAACTTGGGTTTGCAACTTGGGTGTCCTCCTGGATGTTCAGCTCAGCCTGGAGGAGCAGGTGGGGGCTGTGGCCAGGGGGGCATTTGCCCAGGTTCACCTGGTGCTCCAGTTGCATCCCTATCTGGACCGAGATGCCCTACGTACAGTCACTCATGCACTCATTATCTCCCGTCTGGACTACTGCAATGCTCTTTACATAGGGTTGCCCTTGAGGACCACCCAGAGGCTCCAACTTGTCCAGAATGCAGCAGCAAGCATTGTAATGGAAGGATGCCAATACTCCCATGTTACACCCCTCCTGCGTGAGCTGCACTCGCTACCAGTTGCCCTCCAGAGTGAGATTCAAGGTGCTGGTCTTGACCTATAAAGCCCTTCATGGCATTGGACCAGGGTATTTGTGGGAGACCTTGCTGCCAATAACGGTTTCCTGACATCCTGTGCACTCCCACCAGCAGGGCCTCCTCCAGGTGCCCTTGGCCAGGCAATGTCAGCTGGCAGCCCCTAGGGGTAGGGCCTTCTCTGTGGGAGCACCCACCCTATGGAACCAGCTGCCCCTGGAGCTCCGGGGTGGCCCCTGACCTCCGATCCTTCCGCCATGGCCTAAAAACATGGCTGTTCCAACTAGCCTACCCGGACTGATGGAGGGGGAGAGTTTTTAGTTGTAGTTTTAAATTTTAACAGTCTTATGAGACTTTGGGTTTAATAGTTTTTTTTAATATTTGTATTGTTGTTTTTTACTATTGTAAGCCGCCCTGAGTCCTCAGGGAGATAGGGCGGCATATAAGTCTAATAAGTGAATGAATGAATAAATAAATAAATAAAAGCTGAACTGAAAAAGTCAACGCCCTCCTAACCATACCTATGCACTGTGAATTAATTGGCGACATCCATCTTCCTCTAGGAGTTCGTGGGGACCTAACCCTAACCCTAAGTTGGTTTTCCCTCCAATGGGATTTTCCCATGTATTTTACCTGGAAACGTATAAAAGGTGGACTGAAAAACTCATCACCCTCCTAACCTTACCTATGCACTGCGAATTCATTGGTGACATCCATTTATAATATTTGTCTTCTCAGTTGCCTGGATATCAATCAATCAGAACAGAGCTTGAAGGGTTAGGGTTAGGCCGGGAAAGAGAAGAAAGAGACAGAAAGAGATGTATTGTTGATGCATAAATGAAAATAGGATGTATTATAAAGGAAAATGCATAATAAAAATGTCTTTTTTTAAGAATAGGTTTTTTTTTTAATTACATTTATATGCCGCCCTTCTCCGGAGACTCAGGGCGGCTTACAATTTTTTGGGATACAACACAGTGTGCTCAGCAATACCCTTCGTTCCATTGTATATGCCTGCTTATTACTAAGCGGCATTTTTACAAAGTCAGCTAATTGCCCCCAACAATCTTGGGTCCTCAATTTACCTACCCTGAGAGGATGGAAGGCTGAGTCAACCTTGAGCCTGGTGGGATTCGAGCCTACAGCAGTTGTAGGCAGCTGGAACTTAAGTGCAGGCAATTAACAGCCTGAGCCACCAAGGCCCTTTTCCTGCCCTCTGGTCCTCTGAAAAATAAGTTGACCCTTTCTTCTTTGTGGCAGTCTCTCAAATACTAGGATATTGCTATCATGTCACTCCGCCTTTCCTCTAGACTCGCTATACCCAATTCCTGCAACTGTTCTTCCTATGTTTGAAGTCTCCAGGCCTTTAATCATCTTCGTTGCTCATCTCTGCACTTTTTCAACATCTTTTTTGTAAAGTGATGATCAAAACTGGATGCATCATTGCAGGTGTGGCCTTACTAAGGCTTTATAAAGCAGTACTAACGCTTCATGTGATTTGGATTCTCTGCCTCTGTTTATACAACCCAAGATTGCATTAGCTTTTTTGGCGGCTGCTGCTGCACAAGCCTGGCTTATGTTTAAGTGATTGTCCACTAGTACTGCAAGAATCCTCTCACAGTTACTGTTTTTAAGCCAGGTTTTGTGTAATCCATACTTGTACCTTTGGTTTTTCCTGCCTAAGTTTAAAACCTTGCTTTTTCCACATTAAATTTCATTTTGTTGTATGGGGCATATAGTTCAAGTCTGAACATATCCATATAAGTAGTTGCATGTATATTTATCCATATAAATCCTTCCATTCTCCACCATTCAGTCAGAACTGAAGAAGCTTTTTTGGATGAGAAATGAAATGTCTTCAAGGGGAAAAAAACCCCAAAGTAAATCCAGTTGCCTTTTGAAAAAAGCACCTTTGGAATAATCGCCTGCATAGTTTTTCCTCCTGTAAACACAGAAAACAGCACAGATGTGAGCCCTTGTTGCCATTCACATGCAAAGTTGGCTTAATTGTACATTATATTTTCCATTGCAACGCCAAGAGAGAAGTGTAAATCAAACCCTGGATTAATATGAACTGTTGCCGAACAATGCATGGCCTGTTGCCTTTGCAAATCTCACTGCAATTTTCACAAGCTCAAGGAGCTTTAAATGGGGCAGTTAATCAGTCTGCCAGCCACCTCCTTTGGAGAATGAATTATGCATTCCGGCAGATTCATAGGAAATAAAGAGTAACAAGGTTTTGATCTGGCTAGCATTAATTTTCCCTTTTAAAAAGAAAAAGAAAAGAAAAGAAAAGTCAGTTTGCATTCTTATTGTTTATTTATTTGTTTTGCACCCTTGTTATTTTTACAAATAACTCAAGACATATCTAAAACACATTTCTCTTCCTGTTGCCCTATTAGGTGGGTTGGAATGAGGAGGAGGGACTAGCCCAGAGGTCTCCAAACTTGGCAACTTTAAGACTTGTGGACTTCAACTCCCAGGAT
This sequence comes from Naja naja, assembly GCA_009733165.1. Classification (NCBI taxonomy): domain Eukaryota; kingdom Metazoa; phylum Chordata; class Lepidosauria; order Squamata; family Elapidae; genus Naja; species Naja naja. Next base: position 217,680,944 of record CM019150.1, on the reverse strand, counting down.
TCTCCAGCCAGCTGGCTGGAGAATTCTGGGAGTTGAAGTCCACAAGTCTTAAGGTTGCCAAGTTTGGGGACCCCTGGACTAGCTCAAGGTCACTCAGCTGGCTTTCATGCCTAAAGTGGGACTACAAACCACAGTCTCCTGGTGATCGGCCCAGATTCATCCAGCCAATTTTCATGCATAAGGTGAGACTAGAACTTATTGTCTCCTGGTGATTGGCCAAAAGTCACCCAGCTGTCTTTCATGGCTAAGGTGGAGCTAGAACTCATCCTTTCCTGGGATTGGTCCAAAGTCATTTAGTTTTCATGACAAACACAAAACTAGAACTCACTATCTCCTAGTGATTGGCCCAAAATCACCCATCTGATTTTCATGCCTAAATTGGGACTAGAACTCATTGTCTTCTAGTGATTGCTCCTAAGTCACCCAGTTGGCTTTCATGTTTAAGGTGAGACTAGAATTCATCCTTTCCCTGGATTGGCCCAAAGTAACTTTGTTTTCATGCCTAGTGCAGAACTAGAACTCACCATCTCCTAGTGATTAGCCCAAAGTCACCCAGTCAGCTTTCATGGCTAAGGTGGAACAAGAACTCACTGTCACCTTCTTGCTCACCTGGTGCCTTAACCACTAGACAAAACTGGCTCTTGTTATTTTACATATATGAAATTAAACACATGTATATGTTTAGCATTTGTTTGTTTAAAACATTTACATAGCCATCCGTTGTATAACCAACTCCCAGTCATTTGATAAAATGGTGCTTTTTATCAGCAGCCACTTCTTGCAACCTTCCTGGAAGTAGTATGTTATTAGAGAGAGTAAAGTTATTAGAGAGCTTCCTCAAAGTAGTATGTTATTAGAGATCATTCAAGGAAGTTTCCTGCTTACTGTTACTGAACACATTTTTCCTGAAAAAGCCAGATTCAAATTGCAACCGTTTCAAACAGTTATGAAAATGTGGAACTCCCATAGAATAATCAAATAATGAAGGATTATAAATTGAATAAGCATACAATGAAAGGTTCTAATTTGACATAACCAATGGTATTATTATTAGAAGTCTATTAGTTTGAAAAATGAAATAAATATGATGGATAATATTCTATGAAAGATGGTACGATTAAGTATATTTAAATAATATGATGATTGGCATAAGCAGAATAGGGTGATTGTCATGAAGATAATATGTTGAAAAATATCCACAGTAAAAGATATGATACTTAAGTTAGGGTGATTGGTAACATGGAAACAATGGTTAATTGAACAATGAAAGATTATAAATTAATACAAAGATGCGTATTATTATTAGAAATATAGAAGTTTGTTAGATGGAACAAATATGATTAATATCAATTTATTTGTATTGAACTGTATGACACTCAGGTACCACATTGTTCACACACTGATATGTTTGTAAAAAAAACATCTATCTATCTATCTATCTATCTATCTATCTATCTATCTATCTACTTTATATATCTGTTTTCATAGATTTTCACGGGTACAGGTAGCCAAAGCCCGGAACGTTACATCACAGCCATCCGCTCAGGATATCACATCACGGAACTCAGGAGGTTACACCACAAAACCTCAGGATATTACAGCACAGCCAACGACCCAGTAGATTACAGCACAAGACCCAGGATGTCACAACAATAGAACTCAGAAGGTCATCACACAGCCCATTACCCAGGTTGTTACAACACAAAAGGCTGATAGACACACAGCCAGTACCTCAGCCACACAAGTCTTACGAAAAAGCCAACCAATCTGCAAACATCAACTCCATCAACCAATCAAGAAGTAACAACACAGCTAACCAACCCACTTAAAACAGAGCCAGCACACCACACCTCCCCACCAGTATTTATAGAGAGATGGCAGCTCCAATCATGCTTTGCTCACACAAGCACAAAGCCGAAAGCACCAGCCTGAAGATGGCGAGTGGGACCTCATCGAAATGTCACCAAGATACTCTCAATCTTACATGGGAAAAGACCCGAACATGCCAAGACCTGCATATATACATCTGTCTCTATCTCTATCTATCTATCTATCTATCTATCTATCTATCTATCTATCTATCTATCCATGAAAATGTGGAACTCCACACCATCCATAAATGGCTTGAGAGTTTCTTTCTTGGATATTTTTTAAAATAAAAATTCATACGGAGGAAAAAGAATAAGAATCAGCCTGAAAAAAATCTCCTTTGGAAAGGGACTGGAGAAATGAAGAAAACCTTTTTAGGTCCATCCACCCTCAGATAAAATAGTCGAAGTGAGAGAAAATAGAGAAAATCAGGCCATGTCAATTGAATCATTTCGGGGCAGGAACAGGTACAAAAAAAGGAGATTTCCTGACAATCTGCCAGCTTTTGAAACATAAATGTTTGTAACAGCAGGGCACAAATTTGGTACTTGAAGTAGTGAAGATCAAAACTTCTATTATCCTATTTGGCTGTCTCATTGAACAGGAGTTACAGTCATGATTGAGTATGTGCCACCAAGTCAGGGTTGACGCATAGCAAACATGTAACATTTAACATGTAACATTTTCTCCATGGTGGTCTGAATACAGATAACAGATAATCAGAGTTGGAAGGGACCTTGTAGGTCATCTAGTCCAGCCCCCTCCCCAAGCAGGAGACCCTACACCATTTCTGACAGATGCCAGTCCAATCTCTTCTTGAAAGCCTCCAGGTATGAAGCTCCCACAACTTACGAAGGAAACTTCTGAGTTCCACTGGTTGATTGTTCTCACTGTCAGAAAAATTCTCCTTATTTCCAGGTTGAATCTCTCCTTGTTCAGTTTCCATCTCTTATTCCTTGTCTGGCCTTCTAGTGCTTTATAAAATAGCTTGACCTCTTCCTGTCTATATAATCTGGTCCTTTAAGTACTCTAAAGTGCATTCATCATCACCGTAATGGATGCCATCCATTTGCCTGCTGGTTGTCCTCTTGTTTGACTAGAAGGTGACATCACAGCAATATTTGAGGGGCTGCCACAAAGATGAGGGGGTCAAACTATTCTCCAAAGCAGCTGAAGGCAGAACAAGAAGCAGTGGATGGAAATTAATCAAGGAGAGAAGCAACATAGAACATAGACAACATAGAACAAGGGAGAAATTTCCTGGACTGGACTCTAAAGGTATGAAGAACAGTTGCAGGAATTGAGTATGTCTAGTCTAAAAAGGAGAAAGAATAAGGGTGACATGATAGCAGTGTTCTAATATTTGAAGGGCTGCCACAAAGAAGAAGGCGTCAACCTATTCTTCACAGCACCAGAAGGCAGGACAAGAAGCAATGGATGGAAATCAATGTAAGAGAAATCCAACCTAGATCTAGGGAGAAATTTCCTGGATTGAAGGCTAAAGCATATGAAGAACAGTTTCAAGGACTGGGTACATGTAGCATAACAAAAGGACATTTTGTGGGGAGTTAGTTTGTCCACTATGTTGCACCCTAGATAGTGCAAAAGCATGAACTAAACAAATTAGCAATTTCAGGCAGCCAAATGACTCTCTGTTTACACTGTAGACTTCCTGGCTCCCAAATACATGGACATGAACCTCTACGGACCTTCTCCAGTCCAGATGACAAGGAATTTTGGAAACACAATTCATGTACACCATGGCTCAGTGTTAAAGACACTGAGCGTGTCAGCTGGAAAACTGACAGCCCAGGTTCGAGACCCAAGTGCTGTGTGATGGGGTGAGCTCCCATTACTTGCTGTAGCTCCTGCCCACCTAGCAGTTAGAAAGCATGAACATGTGAGTAAATAAATAGGTACCACCTATTTATTTGCTCACATTACCTTTAAATGTTAACTTAATGTCAAAGTGTCAATATATTTAAATTGATTAGCTGCAGCAGCAGGGTTGTGCAGTGAGGCAGAACGCACACTTGTAACTTTTTGGGGAGTGCTGGCTCCTGCGTGAGGCAGTCTGTCCTGTGATTGGTTGCTATGGGTGTGGGGAGGGAGTTTCCCTTTCCCCCCACCTTTTTGTGTCCTCTGTATGCACTGTGATTTACCTCATGATACTCCTAACTATCTTGTTTGCTGGAAATATAGATGCAAACTATATTAATTTATATAAATCTACAAGCTTGTGTCGGCGTCTCTGACTCCACTTGGACACCGGCTGCACAATTCCCTGGCACAAAGTAATTTCAAACAGTTATTAGAAGTCTTATAGTATAGAAGTGGTGCAGTGACATAGAGGTGAAGGAGAGCTTCACAATCAGGAGGCTGTGAATTTGATCCTCGGTAGAGGCAGATATTTCTCTCTTTGGGCAAAATGAGAATATATCTGCTGAACAAAACTCCACCCTGGCAACAGGAAGGGCATCAGGCCAATAAACACTCTGCTAGCTCCATTCAGTTGCCCAGACTCTACCCCGCAAGGGATGATGGAGTCATTAAATGATGATGATGATTAAAAGTCTTATAGTAAGTTGAGGACTACCCTAATGCCTATGTCGTATAGGTCCTTTTTCAAGAGGCTACTGGACTTTCTTTGTTTTTCCTTGATGATGTTTCGCTTCTCATCCAAGAACTGAAGAACTTCCTGGATGAGAAATGAAATGTCTTTAAAGAAAACAAAGTCCAGTTGCTTCTTGAAAAAGTGGGGGCAACCATGACCTGGCTGACTGAGAATCTCCATAAACCTCTAATGCCTCTCATTTCATTAAAGTTCCATTCTACACATCAAACCTCATGCATTGTTCTGCTTTTCTCAATCTGCCACTGAACCGACTCTCCCTGCGGAAGGAAGCAGAGCTGACAGAGGAGGAGGTTTTAGCTAATAAGCTGTTTAACTTAAATGGATTCTTTTCAAGTACACAAGTCCAACAAAGAGAATGAGACTTTCCTTAGGCAACTTTTGGGGCATTCAATTAGCATGCCTAACTCCAATCAATAGAAGGATTTCAGAGTAGTCTGGCAGATACAGGCTACGGAATAGTCATTAGAATCCCATTACATCTCAAAGTCATTGAGATAGCCCATGGCAGGTTGTGATAGATTACCAGTAAAGCTCCTTTTAGGCTTCACATAGGCTAGGATTCTTTATCTGAGTAAGATTGCAGCATTAGATTCACGAAAATATAGTTCTGCTATAGATTGGTATAGATCTCGGGATTCACAGGCCTATACCAAAAGATGAGAAGATCACGAGGTGGGCCCAGAAGAATATGGAGAGACAACATCAAAAACTCACTACAACAACAAGTTTAGGAGATGCATACTGTCAACTCGTAAAGCATTCCTATGCCTGTTTTAGAGTTGCCATAAACAAGGGAGGGGGAGGAAATCTGAAGGAGTAGTGCAGCAGTTTAAAACCAGAAGTGTTAGGTATGCAGGTTTAAAGTCATTGGTTTAGTTTGAACTGTTCTCTTGGAACTGACAAGGTTGAGTTCTTGGGCTATATGATTGACAAGCATGGTATCCACCCCACAGATGCCAAGGTTCAGGCAATCAAAGAAGCCCCTAGACCAAAATGTAAAACAGATTTCAAGCCTTCCTTGGACTCATTAACTTTTATCACATGTTCCTACCTCAGAAGGCAACCATTGCAGAACCACTGCACAGATTATTAGACAAAAAGTCTGCATGGGTCTGGGGCAGAAAAGAACAATCTGCATTTAACAATATTAAAAGACTAATCACGTCTGATGCTGTACTGATACAGTTCTCTGAGAATTTGCCTGTTGTACTGACTTGTGATGCATCCCCTTTTGGAGTGGGTTTTTGAGCCACAGGCTTCCCAGTGGGAGGAAGCTCTATTGCATTTTACTCTCGCACCTTGACCAAAGCAGAGAGGAACTACAGCCAACTGGACAAGGAAGCCTTGGCAATTGTTGCAGCTGTCAAGAAATTCCATGAGTATTTATATGGAGAACATTTACCATTGTCACAGATCACAAACCTCTGTTAGGCATTGTGGCAGGGACAAACCATGCCTACTATCCTGTCACCAAGAATGCTGAGATGGACTGAATTTCTTGCTGCTTATTCATACAAACTCATCCACAGGCCTGGCAAAGACATTGGGCATGCAGATGCTTTGAGTCGCTGCCCACTTCCTTCACACTGAGGACCCTGTTCCTGAGACTCACACCTTTTTCTAGAAACTGTTGCCAAGCTTCCAGTACATGCTGCTGAAATTGCCAGAGAGACTGCCAAAGACACTTTATTGGCCCCTGTTATAGGCTGGATTAAGAAAGGTTGGCCTCTTCAAGATCTACCTCAGCTTGCCCAACCTTTTAAATCCAGGCAAACTGAATTATCTGTATTAAGAGGATGTATTTTGTGGGGTAACAGGGTGGTTATTCCTACAAAACTGCAAAAGAGGTTTTGGAAATGTTACATGAGGGTCATCCAGGTATTGTCAGAATGAAGGGATTGGCCAGGAGTTATGTATGGTGGCCAGGTATTGACAAAATGGTTGAAAACTGGGTTGCATCTTGTCCCAACTGTCAGGTAGTCAGGCCTGCCCCACCTCTCGCCCCACACAGGAATGGGAATGTCCTAGGGGCCCATGGTCCAGGATTCACATTGATTTTGCTGGCCCTACCAGAGGGCACACTTTCCTTATTATAGTTGATGCATATTCCAAATGGCTAGAGGTTATCCCTATGGCATCCACCACAACTGAAGCTGTCATCAAACAGCTTAAAAAGCTTTGTAACTCACGGGTTACCTGATGTGCTTGTTTCTGACAATGGCCCTCAATTTACATCCAACCTTTTTGAATCATATCTAGCACAACAGGGTATCAGACATGCCCTGACAGCCCCTGGGCATCCTTTGGCTAACGGCCGGGCTGAACGTATGGTATGATTTACCAAGGAAAAACTTCAGCAATTGGGTCCAGGGGATATCACTGAGAGAGTTGAAAAACTTCTCAGTGTTCAGCATATCACTCCCAACCCCTCAACTAATTTGTCCCCAGCTGAATTGTTGATGGGTAGGAAACTCAGGTCTCCCCTTGATCACCTTCATCCCACTTACGCACCCAACGCACCACTAGATTCCACTAGCAAAATTCACACATTCACTGTGGGTGATTCTGTTTATGCTAAGAACCTTATGGGTGAACCATTATGGATTCCTGCTGAGATAACCCAAATCACAGGCCCCAGGTCTTACAGGGTACAAACGGAGGATGGTGTCCTCTGGAGCAGGCACATTGATCAGTTAAGATCCAGATTGCCTCAGGAGCATCGCTTTTGCTCCTCTCTGGTTCCCATACCTACTGCCTCTTCTAGGGGAAGGGAGGATCATGAGTGTAATGAACAAGCATGAATCAACCCCATGTGTAATGAGCTAACATGACAGGAACCATCCCAAAACCTGTCACAATACCAACAACCATTTTCACAAATGGAAGATTGCACATCATTACCTGATTTAGGTGCTGACATTGGGTTGGAGATGGATTGGGAGGAGAGACCAGGTTGTAGTAACCAAACAGGTTCTACCATTAATACAAGTCCTAGTAAGGAAATGTCAGCAGACACATTTCCTCCCTCACAAGGTGAGAACCTTAAAACATCTGAACCACGTGGTCTCAGCGCACGTAAGAGCCCCACCTATTTAAAAGAATACATTAGATAGGCTGGGGTTTGAGTATGGACTGAACCTAGTGAGGATGTATGCAGGTTTAAAGTCATTGGTTTAGTTTGAACTGTTCTTGTAAAATGTAAGAAATGATTGGTTTAAAAAGTGCGGGAAAACCCTGCACTCTGATTGGCTGGCAACTGCGGCTGCTGGCTATAAGTAGCAGCTGCAGCCCAGCCAAAGTGGGTTCGTTCTGAGCTGTAGTCACTAATAAACAAAGAGCTTGAAGCACTCCGAGTCTGTCTCTTCATGCAAACTTAACAAGAAGTACATTCCAACACTTATCTTGCAAACATTGTAGCTACGCTACCGGTCCTTCTGCCTGTGAAAATCCTTAATTGGAGAATGTGATTGATGACACCCAGCCTGTGAGCATGCTTCATTGGAGAATCTGATTTATGACACACCCAGGCGGGGGGAGAAAAACAGGGTCACAGGTGACTGTAAATTATGTATGCCAGAGTTGGCTTCATACAGATAAATGCCGGACATGTTGCTCCTAATAAATCTTTTGGTTTCTTTTGAAGCTTGGCTCGGGGCTCATGATTTATTTAGGGCAATCCAAAAGTGGTATTCAGCAGGTTCTGACCAGTTCTGGAAAACTGGTAGCGGAAATTTTGAGTAGACATTCTTTGAGAATGTCACATCACAGTAGTTTGACCTCTGACTGGCCCTGACCCCATCTATTTTCTGCCTCCTGAGTCCCAGCTGATCGGCTGAGTCTTCTTTTGTTGCCCTGCATAGGAGAACAGAGCTGGAAAGCAGGCTACTGGGGTGGGGAGGGGATGGGGATTTTGCAGTAACCGTCCTCTGCCACAGCCACCAAGCCACGCCCACAGAACTGGTAGTAAAAAATTTTGAATCCCACCACTGGGGCAATCACTGGAATCCTGATACATACATCTTCAGGAGTCATAGTAATAGTTCTGCTAAAGATTAAAATATAGGCTAAACCTTTATTTTATCAATTAACCTTCCTTCTTCCTATAAACATTCCTAAGCAACTTGGGACCAGGGCCTAAGGGATCACATTAATGGTGATCTAAGGGATCACACATTCCTAAACAGGAAGGCAGGTGGTCTGACTCAATTGATGTCATTTCTTTGTAGGACATCATGATATAAAAAGATGTTGAGATGCTACAAATAATGCAGAAAAGAGCAATGAAGAGGATTAGTGGATTGGAGGCTAAATATGCAAAGAACAGTTTAACAGACTCCTGCAAGTCCCTTGGACTACAAGGCGATCTAACCGGTCAGTCCCAGAGGAGATCAACGTTGACTGCTCTTTAGAAGGCCAGATCCTGAAGATGAAACTCAAAGACTTTGGCCACCTGATGAGAAGGAAGGACTCAGTGGAGAAGAGCCTAATGCTGGGAATGGTTGAGGGCAAAAGACGAACCTGACCTGGGGTGCTCACATTGCAGCCCTGGTCAAAAGGGCCCAGCAGAGATTCTACTACCTGAGACTTCTCAGAAAACAACAACTGAATGAAAAACTGCTGGTGACCTTCTACCACTGCACCATAGAGAGTATCTTAACTTACTGCACCTCTGTATGGTTTGCCAATTGCACAGTGGCAGATGGGACAGCACTCCAGAGGGTTAATGTCATTGCCCAGAAAATCATTGGCTGCCCTCTCCCCTCTTTGGAAGAGCTTTAGAGCTCCTGCTGCCTTAAGAAAATTCAAAACATCCTCAAAGATCCCTCTCTTCCTGGGAACTCTTTTTTTGAACTATTACCATCTGGCAGACGGTACAGGATAATAAAAAACAAGGACAAATAGGCTGAAAAACAGCTTCTATCCCAGGGCAGTAGCTCTGTTAAATTCTGCTGCATAGTGCAGTGTTTGTGCGGTGTTGGGGTTTTTTGGTTCAATGTGTGGAGGGTAAAGGATGTGTGATTGTGTTTATTTTCATGGTCATGATGTGCACTGAAGATGGTGTTTGATTTCGTTGTACGAGGTGCAATGACAATAAAGCAAAATAAAGTAAAGTAAAGAAGGGAACAACAGAGAATGAGGGGGCTGGATGGAGTCACGGAAGCAGTCGGCATGAGCTTTAATGGACCCCAAAAGATGGTAGAGGACAGGAAGGCCTGGAGGAACATTGTCCGTGGGGTCACGAGGGGTCAGACATGACTTCGCGACTAACAACATCAGCCATATCCAGAAGGATGCAGGCGCTCTAAACTGGTTTTTCTCCTAATAAAACCACGAGTGCCATTGAAATGCCTGCTTAAAATAACTGGTGCAACAAGGATAATGATTGACTGAGGGCGGTTTTGCCACCTTTACACCTTTTTATCATTTAGCAAAAAAGATGGAACAAGCAATTGGGGTCTTGCCTCATCAAGCTGCTTGGTTGAAATCTTGATTGCTCTTCCAGGCAGGGTGTAGAGATTGGACGTAATCTTGCTCTTCTGCACAATGGGGCTATAATGGTTGATAAACCATTCCTGCCCCCAGTCAATTTGATTATTATGCTTCCTAGCCCTAAAAATCTCCATCGCTGACCTTATCAGAAGGGGCATCTAAATGGATTTTCTTCGCAGCACATAATGAAAAATCCATCTCCTCTTGTCGAGGCCTTCCAACGGATCTCATTATAACATCATAGCAATGCCCTCCTTAGGTGCTAGGACTTTAAAAAAGCTTTCAAATCCTCCTTAAAATGACTTTGATTTGGAAGCCACAAAAGCTCCCTGTTTTTGATGCCAGGATCAGAAAGCAAGAAAGAAAGAAAGAAAGAAAGAAAGAAAGAAAGAAAGAAAGAAAGAAAAATCTTATAAATGTCTTTTTTTTTTTGGCTGCTGTTCTCAAAGGATGTAGAGGCCACGGTGCATGTAATATAAGAACATCAGATAATTCTTCCAGTCCACTCCAGTTTACTGCTGCTGAAGGAAGGTACTTGCCAAGGTGGAGAGCGATCTTTAAAAATCTTAATTATGAACGCTGCTGAAACTCAAAATTATCTGGCTTGTAAATCCCATTTTGTAAGTTTGCAATCCTCAAGTGTGGTACCTAGGCTCTGGTTTTGCTCCTGCCAATGTTAATGATTTCTTAATTTAAAGACTAATTAGAAATTTGGGTATATATATATATATATATATATATATATATATATATATATATAGGTCTTGGTGTATTCGGGTCTTGTCCCGTGTAAGGTTGAGAATACCAAGGTATTCTCAACCTTACACGGGACAAGACCCGAATACACCAAGACCTACATACCTTTACCCGTGAAAATCTACGAAAACATATATATATATGTATGTATGTAGGTCTTGGTGTATTCAGGTCTTGTCCCGTGTAAGATTGAGAATACCTTGGCGACGTTTCGATGAGATCCCACTCGCCATCTTCAGGCTGGTGTCTTTGGTTTTGTGCTTGTGCCAGCAAAGCATGATCTGAGCTTCCTTCTCTCTATAAATACTGGAGGGGAGGGTGGTGTGCTGGCTCTCTGCTGTAAGCGGTTTTTGCTGTGTTTTTGGCTGTATTGTCACTTCTTGATTGGTTGATGGAATTGGTGTTTGCTGATAGGTTGGCTTTTCTGTAAGAGCCTGTGTGGTTGAGGTAGTGGCTGTGTGTCCCTCGGCCTTTTGTGTTTTAGCTACCTGGGTAGTGGGCTATGTGATGACCTTCTGAGTTTTATGGTTGTGACATCCTGGGCCTTGTGCTGTTATCTCCTGGGTCGTTGTCTGTGTTGCAACCTCTTGAGGTTTTGTGTTGTAATCTCCTGAGTTCCATGATGTAGTATCCTGGGTGGAAGGCTGTGATGTGACATTCTGGGCCTTGGTTTGGCTCTGAGTTTGAGGTCTGGCTATATGTTTATAGTGTGTGTCAGTTTGCTTAGTTTGGGGTCGGAGGGGGTAGCAGCTGGAGTTGCAGCTATGGTCTGGTTTCTGGACGGTGGTTGCCTTTTGTCTGTGGGGTGGGCTTGGGTTTGAGTCTGGTGAGGGAGATTGGTGGTGGCATCATGTGTCACCTTGGGTCTGGTGTTGGTTTTCGTGGCCGGGACTCGTCTGTTGATTAGGGCTAGTTTCCAGATGTCTGGTAGGTGGGAAGTATCATCCCGTTTATTCATGTTATGGGGGTGTTTCTCTATTTCGATGGCTTCCCTAATTATTCTCTTGTTGAAGTGTTCAGTATTGGAGATAAGTTTGGATCCCTCAAAATCAATTTCATGTCCTGTGGCTTTAAGGTGCTGGAAGCCAAAGACACCAGCCTGAAGATGGCGAGTGGGATGTCGTTGAAACGTCGCCAAGGTATTCTCAATCTTACACGGGACAAGACCCAAATACACCAAGACCTACATACCTTTACCCGTGAAAATCTACAAAAACAAATATCCTACCTCTACGGGGAGGAAACCTTCCAGCTGACCCGGATCTATGAGAAACTCACATAGCACTTGGGTCTCAAACTTGAGCTGTCAGTTTTCCAGCTGACACACTCAGTGTCTTTGACCATTGAGCCATGGTGTATATAAATTGTGTTTCCAAAATTCCTTGTCATCTGGAGCTGAGAAGGTCCCTACAGGTTCATGTCTATGTATTTGGGAGCCAGGATGTCTACAGTGAAAACAGAGAGTAGTTTGGCTGTCTGAAATTGCTAATTTGTTTAGTTCACACTTTTGCATTCTCCAGTGTGCAACACAGGGGGATGAACTAGCTCCATGCAAGATCGTAGATGGTGTTCCCCTAATCCTCCTCCTTGTTAGACTAGATTTACCCAGTTCCTGCAACCCTTCTTCATATATTTTAGCCTCCAGTCCAATAAATTTCTCTCGGTTGGTTTTCTCCTTGATTAGTTTCCATCTGTTGCTTCTTGTCCTGCCTTCTGGTGCTTTAGAGAATAACTTGACCCCCCTACCTCTTCTTTGTGGCAGCCCCTCAAATACTGGAATACTGCTATCATGTCACCACTAGTCTTTCTTTTCTTTAGACTAAAGGTAAAGGTAAAGTTTCCTCTTGCACGTACGTGCTAGTTGTTTCTGGCTCTAGGGGGCCGTGCTCATCTCCGTTACAAAGCCGAAGAGCCAGCACCATCTGAAGACGTCTCCGTGGTCATGTGGCCAGCATGACTAAATGCTGAAGGAGCACAGAATGCTGTTACCTTCCTACCAAAGAAGTCCCTATTTTTCTACTTGCATTTTTTACATCCTTTTGAACTGCTAGGTTAGCAGAAGCTGGGACAAGTAACGGGAGCTCACTCCATTATGCAATGCTAGGGATTCGAACTGCTGAACTGCCGACCTTTCTGATCAACAAGCTCAGTGTCTTAGCTTCTGAGCCACCACGTCCCTTTAGACTAGCCAGACCCAATTCCTGAAACCATTATTCAGATTTAAACTAGATAAGAACATGAGTGGATAAGGTAATTCCACTTCATTGTAAAGCTACATTAACAGAATCTTGAAAACCTGAAAGGGCAAACTTCCCCCTGCATTTTTAACTCTATGATCCATCAGGATGGACCCTTCTTAAGTTTCTTTCTCTATCAAAGTCACTTAGGGGTCCTGCTTCTTTTCTCTGTTTGCTTCCTAGGCAGTGTCTTGTCATTATTGAAAAGATGTTGAGACTCTGGAAAGAGTGCAGAGAAGACTAAGATGATTAAGGGCCTGGAGACAAAAACATATTTTTTTTTAATTACATTTATATGCCTCCCTTCTCCGAAGACTCAGGGCGGCTTACAATTTTTGGAGCACAACCCAATGCGCTCAGCAATAGCCTTCATTCCATTGTATATGCCTGCTTATTACTAAGCGGCATTTTTACAAAGTCAGCTTCTTGCCCCCAACAATCTTGGGCCCTCAATTTACCTACCCCGAGAGGATGGAAGGCTGAGTCAACCTTGAGCCTGGTGGGATTCGAGCCTACAGCAGTTGTAGGCAGCTGGAACTTAAGTGCAGGCAATTAACAGCCTGAGCCACCAAGGCCCTATGAAGAATGGTTGCAGGAATTGGGTATGCCTATTTTAAAGAAAAGAAGGACTCACTGGGGGTGACATGATAGCAGTGCTCCAAAATCTAAGGGGCTGCCACAAAAAAGGGAGCCAACCTATTTTCCAAAGCACCCAGAAGGCAAGATAAGAAACAGTGGACGGAAACTAATCAAGAAGAGAAGCAACCTGGAAATAAGGCGAAACTTCCCAACATTGAGAGCAATCAACCAATGGAACAGCTTGCCTTCAGACGTTGTGGGTGCTCCATCATTGGAGGCCTTTAAGAAGGGACTGGACAGCCACTTGTCTGAAATGTCTCCTGCTTGAGTAAGAGATCGGACTAGAAGACCTCCAAGGTCCCTTCCAACACCATTATTCTGTATTCCTCTTTGCCTCACCCCCAAGGTCACCCACACGTTTCGTTACACCTTTTTCTCCTCCACTGAAAGGACAATTTTGTTTTTATTCCTGGCAATGCCAACCCTGCCCATCACCTCAGTTAGGTGAATGTTCAACCGCGCATGAATCACAACTGTAAAATCAAATTAAATGCTACTCGTCAAATGGACTACAGAACACCTGGCCAGGGTTGTTGCCAAAACTAAAAATGGCCTGAAATCTGGACAGCAATGTTTAAATTTGGTTTTTTTTTAATTTTTGAAAACAGCTTTATTTACAAAACATTAAAAACATACAAATATACAAACATAGAACGACAACAACAAAAAATATGTGTGTGTATATACCATGTTTCCCCTAAAATAAGACCTACCCCGAAAATAAGACCTACCCCAAAAATAAGACCTACCCCGAAAATAAGACCTACCCCCAAAATAAGACCTAGTGTGTTTTTGGGAGCCAAAAAAAATATAAGACAGTGTCTTATTTTCGGGGAAACACGGTATATATATATATATATACTTTTGCATTGGATATCAAATTTAACAAACCACGATAATCATTACTGATAAATGACGTATGTTCATTAACACCGTATTCAACTATTTGTTATCGTTGGATTATAACTATTACTTAGTCTATATAACCTTTATATGATTTATATGATAAAAGCGAACAAGAACCATAACTCCATTTTTATTATAATTATATATTCCATATATACAGCTGAATATAGTATGTCCCCAGGATTCATTTCTTCTTCGTAAACTTTTCCTGGTGTTCCACCCAGTTGTACCACTTATCCCATATCTCATAATAGCTTGAATCTTCCTTCCCATTTAGTTTAAGTGTAAGCCTCTCCAATTCCGCACATTCATATGTTTTTTGAAGAATAATGTGTAGAGGTAGTACCTTAGGGTTTTTCCAATATTGAGCTAACGAAATCTGCGCCGCTGTTAGTAAATGAATAATCAGATATTTCTCTATAACAGAATAATTCCCTTTAATCATTCCCAGGAGAAACGGTTCTGGTTTCCACTCCAGTCCGCGTTTTATAATTTCTTCTATCCACTTTTTTATTTCTTTCCAATACTTCTTCATTTCAGGACATGTCCACCACAGATGAAAGTAAGTACCTATTTTCTCTTTGCATTTAATTTAATAATAATAATAATAATAATAATAATAATAATAATAATAATTTATTCGACTTGTATGCCACCCTTCTCCCTAAGGACTCAGGGCGGCTAACATTAAAACAGCACATATTTACATATAATTTACATAAAAACAAATTAAACCTAACAAGTCGAGATAAACAATAAAACATTAAAACCTTAAAAACTAAAACAGTTAAAAAAACCCCCACCCGGGTCATTCCAGGCTGGCCTGTTGAAACAATCAGGTCTTCAGGTGCTGGTGGAAGGAGCGGAGATCAGGGGCCAAACGGAGATCCACGGGGAGCTGGTTCCAAAGGGTGGGCACTCCCATGGAGAAGGCCCTAGCCCTGGGAACCAACAGCCGACAATGCCTAATCGACGGTATCCCAAGGAGGCCCCTCCTGTGGGAGCGAACAGGGCAATCGGCACATGATGCTGGCAGGAGGCATTCCCACAAGTACTCTGGACCCAAGCCATTTAGGGCTTTATAAGTTGTTACTAGCACCTTGAAACTAACCCGGGAGGCAACCGGCAACCAATGTAGGTCATGCAGGAGGGGTGTAACATGGGAGTATCGGGATACCCCCATCACAGCCTGCACGGCCGCATTCTGCACCAGTTGCAACCTCCGGGTAGTTTGCAAGGGCAGCCCCATGTAGAGAGCATTACAGTAGTCAATTCTGGAGGTGACGAGCGCATGAGTAACCATTCGAAGAGCATCTTGGCTCAGGTAAGGGCAGAGCTGGCGAACCAGCCGAACCTGGGTAAAAGCCCCCCTGGCCACAGCCCCCACCTGCTCCTCCAAACTGAGCTGTGGGTCCAGGAGGATGCCCAGATTCCTCACCCTATCCACGTGGGGCAACACCTCTCCCCCCATGACCAAGGATGGAACATCGTCTGAAAACCGAGATGCCAGTAAGAACAGCCATTCTGTCTTGGTCGGGTTGAGCCGGAGCCTATTTCTCCCCATCCAGACCCGTACCACCTCCAGGCACCAGGACATCATAGAGAGAGCATCACTGATCTGGTCTGGGGTGGAGATATAAAGCTGGGTATCATCAGCATATTGATGATACCTCACCCCAAAACCTCGGATGATCTCACCCAGCGGTTTCATGTAGATATTAAACAGGAGTGGCGAGAGAACAGACCCCAAGTGAGGGGCCTTGGGGCCGATCTCTGCTCTCCTGCCAACACCCACTGCAAACGACCCAAGAGGTAGAAGGAGAACCACCGCAAAATGGTGCCCCCCACCCCCAACCCCTGGAGCCACCGCAGAAGGATACCATGGTCGACAGTTTGGATTTGTTGTCGGAAATATTTTAACTAATCTAGAGGGTGCCAGATGCCATCTATACATCATTTTATAGAGATTTTCCTTATGTGATACTGACTTTGTAAGTGTGAGATTCCTCTGCCAAATTTCTTCCCAATCATCCAAATCAATATTGTGTCCAAATTTTTTTTCCCAAGCTACCACTGGTCCTTTCACCATTTCCCCAGACAATTCATGTTCTAATAAATAGTTATATAATTTGGAACAATTTTTAAATTTGGTTTTATACCCCTCCAGTCTCATCATAGGAGGCAAGCACCTTAGGGCTGATGAACACAAAGGGCTTCTCTCCTTGATTAGTTTCCACCCACAATTCCCCAGCCAGATTAACAAAAATACACTTCCGCTATAGATGGGTATAGAACTCAGGATTCACAGGCATATACCAAAAGACGAGAAGGCCCCAGAAGAAGGTGGAGATATAACATCAAACACACACTAAACAGCATTAAACAACAATGGTTGAGGCTGCCAAAATCTCAAGTATCAGAACTTTGTATCTCACATTGACACCTGAAGTGGTTAAAAAAAAAGAAGAAGGAGAAAGAGAAGGAGAAGGAGGAGAATTCTGGGAGTTGAAGTCCACACATTTTCAAGTGGCCAAGATTGAGAAACACTTCTATATGATCTCCTGCTCAAGCAACCGGTTGGAATAGAAGACCTCTATGGTCATTTCTGACGCAATAACCCTGTTATTCTATGTTCTGTGTTCTAAGATGAGGAGATACCCCATCTTATCTCAGCCCTACTTTTAACATTTCATTCCACAAGGCCATCAAAACCTGTCCCTCTTTGCCCCAAGCTCCTCATTTCTGCTCATTTCTACTCCTCCCCACTTCAGTTTTTCTACCATATTATTATTTTTTCCTCCTTTCATTGCTGTGGCTTGAACTGTATGAAATCAATTTTACAACTGTTAAAAGGCTGTTAAAAGTGCTGCGTAATTGGGTTTTCTCTCCTCTTTCTAGGAAAGCAAGTTAACTGGACATTTTACTTTTCCTCGTAATGAATATAACATTTTAGAAAGTCACTTCCCGTCTTTTAGTGTGCTGGTGCTTAATGCTAAGCTAATTGATTTTTAACTTATCTTTGGTAATAAAAAAAGTTGTCTAAATGGATGGATCTAATTATCACCTTACTGTGCTGTCGATCCTTCAAGGGACTTGCAGGAATTTTGGCTTAAAACTCATATTGGAAGCTATTTAAAATGAGGTTGTGTAAAGGTGGCTTTTTTCTACTTATTTATGGTTATTGAGAAAATAAATGAGAGAGAGAGAGAGAGAGAGGAGGGGATGGGGGAGAGAGGATAGATAGAGATAGATGATAGATTAGATAGATAGATGGATGGATGGATGGATGGATGGATGGATGGATGGATAGATATGATGGATGGGTGAATAGATTGAGAGAGAGGGTAGATGATAGATAGGTGATAGATGATTGATAGAGAGAGAGATAGGAGGGAGAGGAGAGAGGGTAGATTAGAGATAAATAAATAGATGATAGGTAGGTAGGTAGATAGATAGATAGATAGATGATAGATAGATAATAGATAGATAGATAGATAGATAGATAGATAGATAGACAGACAGACAGACAGACAGACAGACAGACAGACAGACAGACAGACAGACAGAGATAGGTAGATGATAGATATGGACATATGGATAGATTATAAATGGGTGATAAATATATGATGGAGAGAGAGAGAGAGAGAGAGAGAGATAGTAGATGAGAGAGAGATCTTAGCATGGGATAAAACTATGTGATTAATTCATGCTAGTAGATGACGAAATGAATGAACTAAAGGAGAAATGGTTTTAGGTAATGTAAATTTAAATGCTATTAATCCGTTGTAATGCCCATTCACTGTATTTTATTTTATGAAGTTGGGGAGTCCTCTTCAGTGAATACTCATCATTCTGGGGGAAAAGAAACAATATTTGAATTTTATTTAAAAGTTAGATGGGGATTTCTACCTCCAGTTCAGAGGAGATAGTGCCACATGAGTCTCTGGAAGCCACAAGCCCAGTAAATAAATTGGGATGTCACTTGTGAACCCCAAGGCATAAGTCTGTCTATTAAGCTATGGGAAAGAGATGCGAGGAGGGTTAGAAAGTTATTAGTAAAACTGCTGTCCAAGTAACAGACCTAATGCAATCAAAACACTGATGCCTGGAGTTTCCTCAAAGTATGAATGTATTAGGCATGTCATATTGGCATGGCTAATGAAAACCCAACTCTGAAGGACCCAAGGTTTCCCCCACCCAAATCAAACCCCAAAATGTTTGTTTGTTTGTTTGTTTGTTTATTTATTTATTTATTTATTTATTTATTTATTTATTTAATCGACTTATATGCCTCCCCCTCTCCCAAAGGACTCGGCTCACAGATTAAAAGGAAATACAACAATAAATTACCTAAAAACCATATTAAACAAACTAAGCCAAATTAACATTAAACCCCCCCAAAATTAAAATCAAGAAAACCCAAGGAGTCAGCATAGCCCAGATTGTAAAAACAGCCAGGTTTTTAACTCGTGGCAGAAGGTACGGAGATCAGGAGCAAGCCGGAGCTCCAGTGGAAGAAGATTCCATAAATGTTCACAGTATTGCAGCATAAATTCAGCACCAGAAAAATAAACACAGATGGCTGAGGCTTCATTTAACATCTTTATAAACACATAAAGTAAATTTTACAATACCAGTTGTAGATTTCTCCAACATGGAGAAAACTCAAACAGAAACAGACATCAGTTTCACTTTAGTTCAGCAGGCAAGCAAGACACACAGCAGAGGAGAGAAGCAGTTTCATTTTCAATAGACAGACTCAGAGCTCAACACAGTTTCAGAGCTGCAGAGCTTAATATAGAGCCACGCCTAGGCTACTTCTAGTTTCAGTTTCCAAACAGTCCTCATTGGCTGACTTAGTTGCTATGCCTATTCATTGACTGACCTTGTTACCATGCTCTATTCCAGTTCATGAATATACTCTGACACAAAGTTCTTGCCCCCAGACCACATTTCCATCACATGATCCAATCAGGTCACAGTCCCAACTTCAGTTGGCTTTGGTCCACACCTCTCTAGCACCTGGTGAGGATGTCCTTGGTTCCCAGAAGAAAGAATTTTATTTTGGCTTCAAGTCCCCAGCTATCTCTATCTTCCCCCCTCCCATTCCCATAGCTCAACCGGCCTTGCTGTGGCAGCCCTGAAGATGCTCCCAAAATGGCTTCAGGGCTACTTCCTTTTTTTTCATGAATATTTTGGAAATTGTCGGGGAATTAGAACAGAAGGAGAGCTCTCCTGCTGGAGCACGTACAGTCAGGATGTTCACAAAAATAAACAGGTTAATGATAGTCATCCTTCACCGTAATTCCATAGCAGTTGGTATTTAAGGTTTTCTGCCATTGATCTTGAGAGGAATAAACAGTCATTAATAATCCAATGGTCCATGAATTCATCTTTTCCATAAAATTTGGGAGCATTCCCATCTCTGACAGGGTACAAATTGCACAACCGAGCAATGGGTTGTGTGAAGGAATCTTCCCTTTAATTTTTTCTGAGGTTTAGGTTAGATTAGATTTACAGAGTTGGAAGGGACCTTGTAGGTCATCTAGTCCAACCCCCCACCCAAGCAGAAGACCCTACACCACTACTGATAAATGGGAGTCCAATCTCTTCCTAAAAGCCTCCAGTGATGGAGCACCCACAACTTCCGAAGGCAACTTCTGTTCCATTGGTTGATAATTTTCACTGTCAGAAAATTTCTCCTTATTTCCAAGTTGAATATCTCCTTGATCAGCTTCCATCCATTATTCCTTGTCTGGCTTTCAGGTGCTTTGGAAAGTAGCTTGATCCCCTCCTCTCTGTGGCAGCCCCTCAAATATTGCTATCACTGCTATCATGTCTACCCTGGCCCTTCTCTTTACTAGACCAGCCATGCCCATTTCCTGCAACTGTTCATCATATGTTTTAGCCTCCAGTCCCCTAATCATCCTGGTTGCTCTTCTCTGCACTTTTTCTAGAGTCTCAACATCTTTTTTATATTGTGGTGACCAAAACTGGATGCAGTATTCTAAGTGTGGACTTACTAAGGCTTTATAGAGTGGTATTAGTACCTCCCTTGATCTCGATTGTATCCCTCTGTTAATGCAATTTAGGATTACATTGGCTTTTTTGGCTGCTGAACACAGCTGGCTCATATTTAACTGGTTGTCCACTAAGACTCCAAGATCCCTCTCACAGTGACTGCCATTAAGCCTGGTTTCACCCAGTCTATATGTGTACTTTTGTTTTTTCTTGCCTAGGTGTACTTTTATGTGCTTTTCTCTACATTGATGTTCATTTTGTTAGATAGGGCCCAGTGTTCAAATCTCTGAATATCCATCCATCTGGAACTTGAGCCTATCTTCTAGGGTGTTAGCTATTCCTACCAGGTTTTTCCATATTTCATTTGAACAGATCAGAATTGAAGGGATGGAGCTAACTGAAGGAGACACAATCCACGTGATATTTTCACTTGATCCTCCACTGAAAAGGATTCATTTGTCCTTCTTGATCTTTTGCTGGTAGACTCTACCTCTTAAGAAGGTTTGTGTTATGTTCTTGATATAATCATTGTACTGATTAAGTTGATTGTCAGGATAAATTCTTCTGCAACATCCTTAGCAGTCAAGACGGATTTCCTAATGGCTAAGCTTAAGCAAAGAAAGTTGGAATACTTTTCCTCTATTGCAATTTATACAGTAAATCATATTTTACACATAGCTACCAAATCAAAGCAGGACCACCAGAAGAACATACTTTTTGATGAAACAAATATATTAAAGATACCTGCAAAAGACAGAAGAAAATCAAGGTGGGATGGAGAAGGCAAACTAACAGAATAACAGAGTTGGAAGGAACCTTGGAGGTGTTCTAGTCCAACCCGCTGTTCAAGCAGGAAATCCTATATCATTTCAAACAAATGGTTGTCCAGTCTCTTCTTAAACACCCACAACTTCTGGAGGCAAGTTTTTCCACTGGCTAATTGTTCTAATTGTCAGGAAATTCCTCCTTAGTTCTGGGTTGCTTCTCTCCTTGATTAGTTTCCATCCATTGCTTCTTGTGTTACCTTCAGGTGCTTTGAAGAATAGCTTGATCCCTTCTTCTTTGTGGCAACCACTGAGATGTTGGAGCACTCCTATCACGTCACCCCTAGTTCTTCTTTTCATGAAACTAGGCATACCCAAATCCTGAAACCGTCCTTCATATCTTTTAGCTTCCAGTCCCTTAATCACTTTTGTGCTCTTCTCAGTTCTCTTTCTAGAGTCTCAACATCTCTTATATAACCTGGTGACCAAAACTAGATGCAATGTTTCAAGTGCGCTCTTACTAAGGCATTATAAAGTGGTAGTAACACTTCTACTTGAGGGGGATGCAGTGGCTCAGTCTCTGAGATGCTGAGCTTGTCAGTCTTTCAGATTGGCAGTTTGACGGTTCGAATCCCTAGCGCCGTGTAACAGAGTGAGCTCCCGTTACTTGTCCCAGTTTTCTGCCAACCTAGCAGTTCAAAAGCATGTAAAAATGCAAGTAGAAAAGTAGGGACCACCTCGGTGAGAAGGTAACGGCATCCTGTGCACCTTCAGCATTGAGTCATGCCGACCACATGACCCTGGAGATGTCTTCGGACAGTGCTGGCTCTTCGGCTTTGTAATGGAGATGAGCACCACTCCCTAGAGCCAGAAACGACTAGCACATATGTGCGAGGGGAACCTTTACCTTTAACACTTCTGCTGGTGTTTTCAATGGCTATCGACATTGCAAGCTGGCTGCTGTATGTTATATAATATTCAATTAGGCTTCTTTAGATGGACAGCAACCTGCTTCAAATGGAAAATTCAACTTCTTTTTGGGGTGTGCATGGTGTATATGTTTTGTGTGTGTGTGTGTCTGTCTGTCTGTCTGTGTGAGTGCGTAAGTCCCTGCAGTTTTTTTTTTTAAATTACATTTATATGCCGCCCTTCTCCGAAGACTCAGGGTGGCTTACAATTTTTGGAGCACAACCCAATGCGCTCAGCAATAGCCTTCATTCCATTGTATATGCCTGCTTATTACTAAGCGGCATTTTTACAAAGTCAGCTTCTTGCCCCCAACAATCTTGGGTCCTCAATTTACCTACCCCGAGAGGATGGAAGGCTGAGTCAACCTTGAGCCTGGTGGGATTCGAGCCTGCACTAATTGCAGGCAGCTGGAACTTAAGTGCTAGGCATTTAACAGCAGCTGGAACTTAAGTGCTAGGCATTTAACAGCCTGCACCACCAAGGCCCTTTTCTTGGCAAGATTTCAGAAGTGGTTTACCATTGCCTCCTTCCTAGGGCTGAGAGTGAGTGGCTGGCTCAAGGCGACCCAGTTGGCTTTGTGCCTAAGGTGGGATTAGAACTCAAGGTCTCTCATTTTCCAGGCTGGTACATCCACCATTAAACCAGACTGACTGACCCTTTTCTAAATTACTTCTCTAACCATTGATAAATACATATAGGCAGGAATTTCTATTAGATTTTAAATTATTGTTTCTATGTCACCTTAAATCTCATTTTCTTTATCTCACTGTCCAGCTTGTAGAATTAGGTGTTTAGTTTGAGCCTTTGTTCATATTTCATATATACATATCCAACAGAATCTTCTTGTGATCCGTAATAAATTGAATTTTCCCCGGTGTCTTTGGAGATTTTGAGCACAGGCTTTTCATCTTTAACAGAACACTGGGATTTCTTTTTGCAATTTTATGTTTTAAACTGATCTGCAAGCTGTTATACCATCATGATCTAAGCCGCTTTGTAATTATCTTCTTCCACACCGAACGTCTGCATGTTAATGTTTTAAAGGGGGTTTCTATCGTACCTTTCCTTATCAATACTAAAAAGCTTCCTTTTGCTTATCTCCTGCGAGATTGATTTAGTTCCCAAGCAAGAAAGGGAGGAAGGGCGTAATCCACCAGCCATCACCTTCTACATTGCTTAGGTAGAAGAAGTTGCTAAAGAAATTTTTTATCAACTTTTGCATTTTGGCTCATTCTTTTCCAGAAGTGCAGCATAAAGTGTGAGAGCCTATCAGGTTCAGCCCAAGAATAGAATAGAATACAACAGAGTAGAATAGAATGGGACTTTGAAGATCTTCTAGTCCAGCCCCCTGCTCAAGCAGGAGAACTTATACTATTTCAGATAAGTGGCTGTCTAGTTTCTTCTTAAAATCCTCTAGTGATGGAGCACCCACTGTCAAGCCTGAAATTCACACATGTGTAGCCATTTTATTTAGCCTTATTATATATTCCTTTTCTTTCTTTCTCTTTGCTGGTTATGGAGGAAAGGGTTTCGGGCTTGTCACATTCCTAAGGTGGGAGGAGTGGAGATAGAGAGAGTTGTTTAGGCTAGGTGGTTCTCCTTCCCTTGGGAATAAAAGCTGACCCTGCTGAGACCTGGAGGTGAAGATTGATGACACAAGGCAATGTTGATTTACTTCTAATGGGGAATGTGACTTTTGGGGGTTGTTTCTAATTTCCACTATTATGTGGTGTAATTCCAGGCTGTGTCATATCCAGAATTACAATGGACTTTGCCAATTTGATGCTTTCCTAAATAAAAGAAATTGTTTTGGAAGATGGACTTTGCTTTTTCTTTTTAAATGGATTCCATCACTTGGAAACCTGACACCCACGATTTCTGAAGGCAAGCTCTTCCACTGTTAGGAAGTTTCTCCTTAATTCCAGGTTGCTTCTCTCCTTGATTAGTTTCCATCCATTGTTGGCTCTCTGGTGCTTTGGAGAATAATTTGACTGCCTCTTCTTTGTGGCAGCCCCTCAAATACTGGAATATTGCTGGAATACTGCTATCATGTCATCACTAATTCTTCTTTTCTTTAGACTAGCCAAACAAAAATCCTGCAAACTGTTCTTCATATGTTTTAGTCTCCAGGCCTTTAATCAGGGGTGGGATTCTACCAGTTCGCACCTATTTGCTAGAACCGGTTGTTAACATTCTAAGCAGTTCGGAGAACCAGTTGTTAGAAGAAATTACTGGCCTAATCCTGTAAGGAAGGCAGGAAGGAAACATTCTGGTGTTGCTTACAGAAACTGCCTCTCTGTTAACCCTTATTACATTCTTGGCAGGACTGGACTTCCTGTCTCAGGAACCTCTCTGGAGTTTTTTCCCCCTCCTTTGCTGGTACTTTGCTTGTGTGGAGTGACCATTCAAAGTTACAATGGCACTGAAAAAAGTGACTTATGACCGTTTTTCACACTTACAACTGTTGCAGCATCCCCACAGTCATGAGAGGTCAGGCGAGGAGATGTGTGCCTCGATGTGAGTGATATTGAGTTAACCATGCCCAGCCAATAACATGACCACCAAACCACGCCCACCAAATAAGCCATGCCCACAGAACCGGTTGTTAAATATTTGAATCCCACCCCTGCCTTTGATCATCTTAGTTGCTCTTCTCTGAACTTTTTCAAAGATCTCAACCTCTCTTTTGTAGAATGGTGACCAAAATTGGTTGCAGTATTTTAGGTGTGCTCTTACTAGGGTTTCGTAAAGCGGTATGAATACTTCACATGATCTTGATTCTATGCCTCTGTTTATACAATCCAGAATTGTATTAGTCTTTTTGGCCACTGCTGCACACTGCTGGCTCACATTCAAATGATCGTCCACTAGGACTCCAAGGTCCTTCTCACAGTTACTGTTTTTGAGCCAGGTCTCACCTAATCTGTACTTATACCTTTGATTTTTCCTGCCTAAAAGTAACATTAAAATTAATGACAGAGAATAATCCAGCAAGTTCAGTTCTTTATGTGCTCCCAACCAACAGACAGATTCTTGTCAGTCTAAACATTTACTACCCTCAGCCTAACAATTATAATCTGCAAGATTCTAGGGAGTGGCTATTTCTTCCTCTGTCTCTTATCCAACTCTGGGTTGTGCTATCTCTTTTCTTTACCACTTTTTTGTTATGTGTTCCTCTTCCTCTGCTGCTTCATCCCAATTCATAACACCAGTTCATCTCTTAGGCACCATCTCTCACAGAGCCAAAATTTCTAGAATTACCTGATGTGGGATAATCCCATGGTTTTCTTACCCCTCTGTAGGAAGACACCACAAAATAATTAGGTTCATTGTCCCAAAAGTCCTTTTCCAAAAGGTAACTGGACTTCCTTGTTTTTTTGCTTGAAAATGTTTCACTTCTCCTCCAAAGTTTTTATTCAACTAAGAAAGTCCAGTTGCCTTTTGGAAAAAAACACCTTTGGGACCACCATGACCAAAATGATTGAGAATCTACATACAATTAGATTTTCCATGTTTCTTAAAAAGCAATATAAGTATTTGTCAAGCTAAGCCCAAAAATTACGTAGAACAATTCAGCCAGTTCTTTATTTGCTGACAAACAATAGACAGAATCTTGCCAGACTAAAGCCTCACTATTCTCAACCTGTTTGATAGGAAGGGAAGGCTGAAAAGAGGAAGGGAAGGGAAAGATTAAGAAGGAAAGCGAGGGAGGGCAGGAAGGAGAGAAGGAAGAAGGGAGGGAGGAAGGAAGGATCTAGGGGGAGGTTAAAGGAAGGAGCAGGGGAGGGTAGAATTGTAACTTGTTGCTTTGCATATTTCCTTATGCAATTTGTTTTGTCCATTGTAAAAAACAAACAAACCCAGTTTTTTTTTTGGACAGGAAAATGGACATTAAAAGCAATGCAAACCCATTAACTTTTCCTTCCCCTTTCCCCACCTCTGCAGATAATATACATTTTTATTTCCTGTCCTGCTGCCTGCCTCTCTCGCATATAATGGGGGAACAATTTCCTTGCAAAATCTAATAACCTGCTGAGCACGAGGGAATACGTCTCACTGATGGATTGTATCGGAATGCCCCCAGCCATTTATTACCTAAAGTTGGTGATAACTCCTCAGCTCAGTAAAATGCATAAATGTTGGCAGAAATACAGATACACAAGTTTCAGTATTTCTATTCTACTAACATGATAACAACCCAGATAGACTTCTGGAGTCCCATGAGAGCAAACTACAGAGAAACCTTTCTAGTAGGTAAAACTTTACTTCTGTGTGTGGATAGATAGATAGATAGATAGATAGATAGATAGATAGATAGATAGATAGATAGATAGATAATATAGACATTTGTTTTCTTAAGTTTTTGCGGGTATTTATATGTACGGTATTCAGCTTTGTTCGGGTATTTTCCCACGTCATTACAGTTGTGCTTTTAAAGTTGTAGCAATGCTTCAGCAGAATCTCATCTGCCATCATCAGGTTTGTGTATTGGGTTTGTCTGTGTGTCAGGCTTTTGCAGCCATTTCTGTTTTAAATTTGGTGCAAACCACAAGGCTAGCACCAAATTTAAAACAGAAATGGCTGCAAAAGCCTGACACACAGACGAACCCAATACACAAGCCTGATGATGGCAGATGAGATTCTGCCGAAATGACGCTACAACTTTAAAAGCACAACTATAATGATGTGGGAAAATACCCGAACAAAGCTGAATACCATAGATATAGATATAGATATAGATATAGATATAGATATAGATATAGATATAGATATAGATTAGATTTAGAGATAGAGATAGAGATAGAGAGAGATGGAAATATGTGCAAAGATGGACATAAGCGCATAGAGATAATGGTTTTGTGACCAAAAGGTTTATTGTGGCATACAAGTAGTCCTTGATATATGACTGCAATTGAGCCCAAAATGTATGTTGCTAAGTGAGACAGTTGTTAAGTGAGTTTTGCCCCATTTTAGGACCTTTTTGTGACTGTTAAGTGAAGTGCTCCAGTTAAATTAGTAACACAAAACAATTAATCAGTGGAACTGCTTATCTCTGGAGGTTTTAAAGAAGAAATTGCACATCCATTTGTCAAAAATAGCATGGGGTCTCCTGCATGAGCAGGGGGTTGGACTAGAAGACCTCCAAGGTCCCTTCTAGCTCTATTCTGATTGATTGATTGATTGAACGAATCAAGGACAGAACCAACCTGGAACTAAGGAGAAACCTCCTAACAGTGAGAACAATTAACCAGCGGAATGGCTTGCCTTCAGAAGTGGTGGGTGCTCCATCACTGGAGATTTTCAAGAAGAGCCTGGACAGCCACTTGTCTGAAATGGGATAGGATCAGGGGTGGGATTCTACCAGTTCGCACCTATTCGCTAGAACCGGTTGTTAACATTCTAAGCAGTTCGGAGAACCGGTTGTTAGAAGAAATTACTGGGCTAATCCTGTAAGGAAGGCAGGAAGGAAACATTCTGGTGTTGCTTACAGAAACTGCCTCTCCGTTAACCCTTATTACATTCTTGGCAGGACTAGACTTCCTGTCTCAGGAACGTCTCTGGAGTTTTCCCTCCTTTGCTGGTACTTTGCTTGTGTGGAGTGACCATTCAAAGTTACAATGGCACTGAAAAAAGTGACTGATGACCGTTTTTCACACTTACGACTGTTGCAGCATTCCCACAGTCATGAGAGGCCAGGCGAGGAGATGCGTGCCTCGATGTGGGTGATATTGAGTTGGCCACACCCAGCCAATAACATGACCACCAAGCCATGTCCACCCAGTCACATGACCACCAAGCCACACCCACCACCTAAGCCACGCCCACAGAACCGGCTGTTAAAAAATTTGAATCCCACCCCTGGATAGGATCTCCTGCTTGAGGAGGGGTTGGGGTAGAAGACTTCAGAGGTCCCTTCCAACTCTGTTATTCTGTTAACTTCAAGCATTGGTTAAGAAGAGCAGATCTAGCAGACTTATTTGGCAGTTGGACAGGGACCAAATTCTTATGATTATTTTATAAATGTTTTTATTATACATTTTCCTTTATTCTACATCACATTTCCAATTTTGCAACAACAGTGTACTGGCAGTATCAAATCCTTTTTAAATATACATAGTATTATACACCTAATCATAACCATTATTCTCATAGTCATACAGTATAGTCTCTTTTAAAAAAAATACATGGTATTGTACATCATGGTTATATCCATAATTTTCATAATTATACCACAATGCTCTTTACATTTATCACTCTATAGTTTTAATCTATAGTCATGTACAGTCCAATAGTAATATTGCTTACAGTATATATTCTTATATCTCTCTTATACATCTGTATTTATTTCCAATTTGCTAATCCAGTTTGCTAATTTCTAATCTCTGTGTCTGTTGTCTAGCCATTTGTACAATAAATCCAATGTTGTGTGATACTGTTTCCACTTTATCTTTGAGTTCCATTACTAACCTATCAAATTCAGCACATTCTAATATTTTCTTTATTACCTTTTCATCTGTAAGTATAGTTCCATTTTTCCAATTTTGTGCATATGTCATTCTAGCTGCTGTTATTATATGTAACATTAAGTATGCAGTTCTTTTATTGTATTTCCCCGGTAGTATGCCTAATAAATATAGTTCTGGTTTTAGGTCTATTTGTTGTGCTGTCATTTCTTCTAGCCATCTTTTTATCTTTAACCAGCATTTTTTTTTGCCAATGGACAAATCCACCAAAGTAGGATCCCTGTGTTCTGACCAAGGCTTCCTAGATCATAGTTATGCACACGCTTATTTTAAAAACAATTCTTATTTTATTGCAATGCTGGGAATTGTTTTCATCCCAGCTGAAATTAATCACAAACAGTCCCTCGAGATAAGCACCTATCTTTCTTTTCTGTGAAGTGCTGCCAATAACCAAAGTGTCAAATGAACTAGAAAAAAAACCAAGTGAAGTACAAAGAGCTTCAAGAATGAATCTGAACCGAATGAACTACTTGCTTCCTGCAAAGGTTTCATCATCTTTGCCTCTCCTTTATACCTTATGGGAGGGGCAATCACCTCCCAGCCTTACTCCCAAGTCACCCTTTTTGTCTCAGCTGCTCTCGCTTTCTAGCAGCTCTGCGCACACGCGCACTGGGAACAGGCTCCCCTGGATCCTCTGCCTCACTGCTGCCAAACTCCGAAGGCTCCGGAGGCAGCACCCCACACCCAGATGGTCCTGGCCCCACCTCTGCATTGGATGCAGGACCCTCATCCGAGTCCTCTCCAGACTCCTGGACTGGTCCCCTTTCTTCCCCACTGTCCGATTCTTCTGCCATCTGCACAGGGTGCCGGTGAACCACAACACCCTGTACCTGTTTAGATTTCTAGCACTCTGGTCACATATTTGGGAACATTTTTGCCATTCTTGCTGGTGACAAGTGTACAGGTTTTCTTTATATGCTGTTGACATCATTAATTTGTAATTTCTTTCCCACCATTTTTGCCAATTATCATGATCTATAAGCAACTGCACCCTCTTCATGGATGACATAAAATTATTCAACACCACTGACAATGCTACCGTCCTTCAAAAAGACTTTTGTTATGTGTCTGAATGGCCAAACAGTTGGCAACTCCAAATCTCGACCAACAAATGCTCTGTCCTACACATTGGTAAAAAAAAAAATCAGTACACCATATACAAGCTAGGTGGATATGACCTCGTTGACGACCCTCACTCTGTCAAGGACCTTGGAGTACTCATATCAAATGACCTAAGCACCAGAGCTCACTGTAACAGTATTGCCAAAAAGGCTTTAAGAGTTGTAAATCTAATCTTATGAAGCTTCTCCTCCAGTAATACTGATTTGCAAACTAGGGCATACAAAACCTTTGCTAGACCAATATTTGAATACAACACCACTGTCTGGAATCTGAACTGTATATCAGATATTAATACAACTGAGCGAGTCCAGAAGTATTTTACAAGAAGAGTACTACACTCCTCTGTTTGCAACAGATAACCCTACACTACCAGTCTTGAGATTCTAGGCTTAGACAACCTTGAACTAAGCCAGCTAAGATTGGACTTAAGCATAGTACATAAAATTGTCTGTAACCATGTCTAACCAGTTAACGAATATTTCAGCTTTAACCACAACAACACAAGAGCACACAACAGCTTTAAATTTAATGTAAACCACTCCAAATTTGATTGCAGGAAGTATGACTTCAGCAACAGGCCTTGGTGGTACAGGCTGTTAATAGCCTAGCACTTAGTTCCAGCTGCCTGTAATTATTGCAGGCTCAAATCCCACCAGGCTCAAGGTTGACTCAGCCTTCCATCCTCTCGGGGTAGGTAAATTGAGGACCCAAGATTGTTGGGGGCAAGAAGCTGACTTTGTAAAAATGCCGCTTAGTAATAAGCAGGCATATACAATGGAATGAAGGCTATTGCTGAGCGCATTGGGTTGTATCCCCAAAAATCGTAAGCCCTGAGTCTCGGAGAAGGGCGGGATATAAATATGAATTTAAAAAAAAAACCAGAGTGGTCAATGCCTGGAACTCACTACCTGACTCTGTTGTCACATGCTCAAACCCTCACTTTTTACCCTCAAACTAACCTCTGCTGACCTCACCCCATTCCTAAGAGGTCTGTAAGGGGGTGCATAAGTGCACAATTATGCCTACCATCCCTGTCCTATTATCCCCAATTATTAGTAACTATTTCATGTATTTATACTTATGTTTATTCTTATTTCTATTATATTGTAAGCATTTGACAAATGAATAATAAATAAATAAATAATCTATAGTGCACCCAAATTTTTTGCCCATACTATCATGGTTTCCTTTACGAATTCTTCTTCTATTTTAAAGTTCAATAGGTAATTATAAAGTTTTTAAATTAATTTTTCATCTATCCCTAACAGTATCTTGTCCAGTTCTTGGGGTTCCTTATAAAATCCATAGAATTCTGCATCTTTTTAATGTCTCGTTTGCATTTGGATATGTGGCCATCAGTGCAAGTCAATCCCCTGGTTTTTTTAAATCCCTATTTAGTTTTTAAGTCCCCCTTGTTCATTTAGTACAAAAGAAAAAAAAGGGAACAAATTATTGATTGCTTACTATTTACCCATTCCTAAGCACAGGACTTAATGAAAGCTCATGTCTTGTGATTGATTAGGCACATTATTTAACTGAGGGTCTGTGAAAATACTTCGTGGCCATTAGGGTTCTCCTCTGAGTTTATTCTGCTGTTTGGTAAATAGAGAATTGCTAGAATACAAAACCCCTCTTCAAGTGTGAAAGGGAGGCCTTGTGTCAGGGTTCTGACTGATTCCCTATTTAAATTATGACCCTCAGGCCAAGCTTCAAAAGAAATCCAGTTATTTCTTGTGAGAGTCATGTCGGCATGGACCAAGTGAAACCAACTCTGACTTCACTTAATTTGCGCTTTGGCTCTGACCCTGTTTCCCCCTCCCCTCAAGATGTGTCATCAGTCACATTCCCCAACAAAGCAATTTCATGGGTTGTAAAAGTCACTCCCTCCGGCCACTATGGGTCTCCGTGGAGATGACCTTGACCTTGCTGGCTGGAATGTGCTTTGTTTTGACTGAAATGCAAGATTTATTTATTGATTGATTGTTGGTTGATTTGATTTGATTTGATTTGATTTGATTTGTCAATCGCTTACAAGATAATAGGTATAAGTATAAACATGAGTAAGAATACAGGAAATAGGTACGAATAAATGG
The DNA here is from genome assembly GCA_009733165.1 of Naja naja. Lineage (NCBI taxonomy): Eukaryota > Metazoa > Chordata > Lepidosauria > Squamata > Elapidae > Naja > Naja naja. Next base: position 217,648,919 of record CM019150.1, on the reverse strand, counting down.
GGACAATAGGACAGGGATGGGAGGCATGATGGTGCACTTATGCACGCCCCTTACAGACATCTTAGGAATGGGGTGAGGTCAATAGTGGATAGTAGTGGATAGTTTAATCAACCTATCTATCTATCTATCTTTCTATCTATCATCTATCTATCTATCTACTTATTTTATTTTATTTATTTGATTTGTCAGTCGCTTACAAGAGAATAGGTATAAGTATAAACATGAGTAAAAATACAGGAAATAGGTATGAATAAACTGGGACAATAGGACAGGGACCGGAGGCACGATGGTGCACTTATGCACGCCCCCTAACAGACCTCTTAGGAATGGGGTGAGGTCAATAGTGGATAGTTTGAGGTTAAAGGAGTGAGGTTAGAGGATGTAACAACAGAGCCAGGTAGTGCAATCCAGGCATTGACCACTCTGTTGCAAATGCAGCTGCAAGGCTCGATTCCCAATCCCCCTTGCCTGTGGCAACTCAAGCGCAGGTCAGGAATGCTTTGCAAGTTGACACCTTGTATATTTGGGGTTTTCTACCATGGAGGCCAAGGATGGAGATCTCCATTCCTTGTGATGAGTTTGCTGTTCGTCATGGCATCTCATGGATGCTTCATGCATCCATGCAGATGTCCAAGTGAAATAGGTTCCATTTATTTTGCCAGTACAAATTGGAGAATCCAAATTAATTTAGATGAGCTTAGGCTTTCATGAGAAGAAGAGGGTAGGTACCTCCATCAGTCACCATGTGGACCACAGAGGTGCTGAAGAATGCTATCAGAGAAAATTGTGTGAAGAATTTGCTCAGTGGACGATCTGGTTGTCATCTTATAGTGCTGTAATGGCTAACATGGATGAACATGTATAGAATAGAACGGAATGGAAAAGAAGGGAAGGGAAGGGAAGGGAAGGGAAGGGAAGGGAAGAGGAGAGGAGAGGAGAGGAGAGGAGAGGAGAGGAGAGGAGAGGAGAGGAGAGGAGCGGAGAGGAGAGGAGAGGAGTTGGAGGTCTTCTAGTCCAACTCCCTGCTCAGGCAGGAAACCCTACACCATTTCAGACAAATGGTTGTCCAATGTCTTCTAAAAGCCTCCAGTGTTGGAGCACTCACAACATCCAGAGGCAAGCAGTTCCACTGATTAATTGTCCCATGTTACTAATTTAACTGGAGCAATTCACTTGTCCAGTTTCTTTTTGAAAGCCCTCAGCGATGGAGTACCCACAATGTCGAGAGGCAAGTTATTTCATTGGATGGTTGCTATAACCATTAGGAAATGTCTTCTTATTCCAGGTTGCTTCTCTCCTTGATTAGTTTCCATCTATTGTTTCTTATCCTGCCTTCAGGTGCTTTGGAAAATAGATTGACCCCCTCATCTTTGCAGGAGCCCGTCAAATATTGGAAGACTGCTTTCTTGTCTCCTCTAGTCCTTCTTTGGGTATGCCTTCTTACACTAGACATACCCAATTCCTGTAACTGTTCTTCACATGTTTTAGCCTCCAGCCCCCTAATCATTTTTGTTGCTCTTCTCTGCACTCTTTTCAGAGTCTCAACCTCTTTTTTATATTGTGGTTGACCAGAAATATTGATTACTGTTAATGCTTATTAATAATTAATGCTCGTTGAAGGATGGTTGATCTGTAAACCATCAAGGCCAGAGAGCAACCAGGAAGCCCACAGTTCGATCCTGAGCTTCAAATGCAGCGGTGGACTGCTACCGGTTCACCTCGGTTCAGGTGAACTGGTAGTTAATTTTATGGCCGGTTTGGCGAACCAGTAAATCCCACCCCGGCCCTCCCAGGAGTCTCCACATGGCCCATTTTGGATCCCAGGTAAGTGTAGGGCCCACATGGAGGCTTGGTGAGGGTAAAAAATGGGCCTCCCAGAGGCTCCATGAGGCTGGAAACGGGCCCATTTTCAGCCTCCAGAGGGCCTCCTGGAGCTCGGCGAGACTGTTTTAACCTCCCGGACGCTCAAGGAAAGCCTCCAGAGCATGGGGAGGGTGAAAACCTCCACTGTGATGCAGGAGGCTGACTAGGCCATGCCCATCATGGCCACGTCCACCCAGCAACCAGGCTGAACGTGGTAATTTTTACCTATTATGAGAATGCTGGGTTGATACTTACACCTTTTTTAATCTCTCTACAAACTGAGATAAAAACAACAACTAGAAACGATGTAGTTCTGCCTCAACCAGTAAAATATTGGAACTCACTCACATATCCCACCAAAGTCCTGAAAAATCAGTAGATGAAGAAGTAATATTTTTTATGGGAGATTGAGAGAATTTAATTGTGCAAATTGCTCAATCATAAACCAGGTTTCAGAAAATTACATGCTGGGTAATTTTACTTTGCTAACAGTTTTAATTTCTACTTTGTGGATTTCATCCTCATTTAGAATATGGTTACCAGTTGAACACTGGATTCCCTCCACCCCCCGTTTTATGATTCAGCTCTAAAAAATAAAAATTGCATTCGGTGTATCCATTAAGGAAAGTTGTGTACCAAATATTGCATATCAGGAGAAGTTTTTTTGTATAAGTCTGTTTATGGGAGGAATAAATGCATACAGAAGGCAGGTTAAGGAAGAGTGAAAATCGAAATATTTTCTGGAAGGGTAGAAGTTACATTAAAAATATGCTTGGGAATACAGGTGAAACTGAAATGAGCCAGAGCCAGAGGTGGTTTTGTGTATCACTAGGGACATGGGGGCTCAGTGGTTAAGACACTGAGCTTGTCAATTAGAAAGGTCGGCAGTTCGAAACCCTAGCACCATGTAATGGAATGAGCTCCCATTACTTGTCCCAGCTTCTGCCAACCTAGCAGTTCAAAAGCATGTAAAATGCAAGCAGAAAAATAGGGACCACTTTGGTGGGAAGGGAACAGTGTTCTGTGCACCTTCGGCGTTTAGTCATGCTGGTCACATGACCATGGAGACATCTTCGGACAGCGCTGGCTCTTCGGCTTTGTAACGGAGATGAGCAGCAGAGCCAGAAATGACTAGAACGTATGCTCAAGGAGAATCTTTACCTTTAGCCCCTGGTTAATTAAAATAGTGATTAATTTA